>JAOEHI010012527.1:0-66403 GCA_025447815.1 Percopsis transmontana
GCCTGCCACAGTGGGTGGAGGGCTAGGGTGTGTGTGTGTGTGTGTGTGTGTGTGTGTGTGTGTGTGTGTGTGTGTGTACGTGTGCGTGCGTGCGTGCGTGAGTGTGGGTGTTGATGCGGGCGTGTGGCCGTAGTGGGCGCGTAGGAGGGCAGAATAGCCCGCCCTTCTTAATCAAAACAACACAGCCTCATTTTGGTTCCAGGTGGGGAGAGCTGCCCCACGTAGTCCTAGATGCCAGTAAAGCAGCCTTCTAACACAAAACAGGCACAGAGGAATGGAGGATTCACACACATGCATGTAGGGGCGTAAAGCGCGTGCGCAGGCCCACACACATCCATGGCGGAGAGCGTGGCTCGCTCAAGACTCCCTTCCACGCGCTCGCAGCTATTTACGTGGCCCGAGCAGCGCTGCAACACACACATACACATACACCCCCCCACGCGGGGGACATTAAAGCCTAGTGCTAAGTGATGATTAAAGGTTATTTTAGTGACAGCCGGCACAGGGCACTTAGCTGCACCACAGTCAGAGGAGGGGAACAAACATGTAGCTGTCGTTTGTCTCCGGGAGACGCAGTCAGCCCTTTGTTCCATGACCAATGGCTTCATAAACAGGATCTGCGCTGTGACGGGTGTGCTTGCGTGGCCTCTTGACAGCGTGGAACTTCGTTCACCGACGGGGTGGGATTGAAACAAAAAACGACTCCACGGCTATTGGTGAGTGTGTTGCCGGCGTTGACCCGGCCTCTGCGGCAGTGCGGGATCGGGCTTAAACAAATCACCTTAAAAAGGCTTCTCGGGTCCTTTAAAGCAGATCCGAGATCCATAAAGTATATCCAGATAATAATCACATCTGGCCAGTAAGTAACAGCAATGGTTTTTGCAACCCATTTTGGGGCGCATAAATCTCCCTCGTAGACAAACATCGGCCTTCTGAGTGGAGTGTCAAAGCCTGTAAAACGTGAATGCCTTTTCAACAGGTCATCCATTGGCGCGACTTTTTACATTCCCTCTTCCCATTTCCAGATTTTTCACAGCCAATTCCATGATTTTTCAACCGTTGCAATTCCATTGCGCTGCCCTGCATAAATCCAGCTCAGGAATGGAATAGCATTTTACAAGTAACAAAGGGGACACACACGACCAGTGTGTGTCTTTTTTGTTATTTGTAAAACGCTAGCAAGTGATTCTCACCTGAAGCGCTCAATATTATGCACAATACTTGAGTTACAAAGCAGGTAAATTCAAGGATAATGTGACAACAAGCATTTCAATGTAAAAACAATATGTGGTGTATATAGTGTATTTATGTTGTATCTATTGTTATATATATAGGGTGAAAACGATACCTGGTTTCAGCCACAAGGACAATTCCAGACACAAATTGAGGAGTGTCATTTAAAATAAAACAATTTAGCATATAAAAAAATGTTAAGTTAAGAGGAAATTGTATCCCTGTGATGTATTTCCTGCAATGTCACCAGTAAGCATGACTGTATAGAGACTGTGTTCTCTGTGGGTCTTTCAGAGGGGCCCCAAAACAGACCAGAACACACGAAACATGTCAGGCCTTAACACGCACACCCACACGCGCGCGCACGCACACACACACACACACACGCTCCTCTCCGTTTAAGCCTCACTGCTTCTCTTGAGAATTATATACAAGCTGTGGCACTATTATTCTTGATACCTGAGACACTTAAACATACGTCTAGAAAAAAAACAAGGGGATAGGGGAAGGGTATTTTTACAATCTGTAAAAGTGGCTCAGCCTCTCTCAGCACCAGACATTTCCACCCGAATGCATCTCTGCTTTTTAATATGGTCCCAATGCGCCTGTTCCCTCGTTTTCTTCCTGTTTCATTTCTCTTTTCCTCTTCAAGTGTAAAGAGCTATCAGCTAACACCTGACATGGTGGACCGGCAAAAAGAGAAGCCGGTCTGAGATAGAGCAGACCTAGCGGAGAGTGAAATGGCGGGGTATTGCCTCTCCCAGCCCCTAGCGACGTCCTACGCGGTAAGAAGGACAGTGTCTGTAAGGAGCCGCCTTTGGTCCCATTCCAGGCGATGACTGAATCGTTGTGTCTCCCTCAAATGCCTGTGCCTCTGGATGTTCAACAGGGACATCAAATCACTCAGACGTTTCGGTACATTCCTGTCATGGAAGTCGGAGCACAAGAAATCCATCAGGATGTCTTATGAAATGATTGTACAATGTGGTTAAGGAGAGGCTTAAAGGAATACTAAGTAAGACATCGGAATCCAAACAAAAACCCAAATCATCTTCCCAGCCTTTTATTAGAACACTAAATTATGATACCAGGTGACACAACAAACTAGTTTCCACTACTCAATAGTGCTGGGCAAAAAAGAACGAACCAATTATTTTGAACAAATCATTCGATTCATTCGAAGTTTGATTGGTACGGAGTCTGCAGTGGTACGTACTGTTTCCTCCACCCACTCAATAGCTGGTCGAGGAAAGCAAATAAGATCTTGTTTTTTTATCACTAATCGATGAATATCTGTATTGGATCACCCCTAAACAATCAATTTATTATGCAGTTGTGTAGTGACCTACTTTCATTTTACTCTGACCCGACTTAACGCTTAACTCGATGGTACTGAACACTCGAGAAGGAAGTCACTGGGTTACACTGCTTGAAAGACGAAGAAAGCCCTGAAAATCTTCTGACTCAGGTACTGACCCAAAATGAACGAATCAACAACACGAATCGGACTTCCCACCACTACTACCCAAGTAAATTAAGGGAATTAGAATTAGTTAAATAATGTATGAATTGACCAAAAATAGTATTTCTTTCTTCGTTATTACACCTTTGTCAAACTAAATAATAGGGTTATACAATAGTGCCTCTCCCGTTTTCCTTTCAGGATTTTCTTCAGGAATACAACAGATTATTTATGCGTTAAGCAATATTCCAATAAAGTCTGGTGTGTTGAGTTTACTGGTGCTGCGTGTTGGAGGTTTAACTCGAGGGGGATTTTTCTGGGCTAAGCTGTGTTGTCCTTTCTACAGAGTCGACCGTGTACTTTTGGACCAGGATGAATTAGACTATTATTAATTGTTCGGAATGCAGGTCAGTGGCGCCATAAATAACCTCAAACTGACTGACAGAGTCTAACCAGAAAAACAGGCTGGGGTTTGGGGCTGGTGGGCAGGTGGTGAACTTTAAGAATTTAGCATTTATTCTGGTATAAGGATAATATTACATTGGACCAATTTCACATTTATATTTTATTTTTGAGGAATATTTCCACCTTAGATAATATTTATTAGTGAGAATGGTGTACACAGAGGAATGGCCATAAGCTTGAATCAGTGATATTGTGCAGATATATAGACCATACATTATCAACAAAGCTATAGCTGTAGTATATCTACATCTGTATTTATGATTACTATGCATAATTAATACCATCCCCTCAATAGGAACAGGGGGTTTCACATCGGCCAATTGTGCTGTGATAACTCAAATCAAAAAATGTATTAATTTCTACAATTATAGTAACAACATAAATAATACAATATTTTGACAGCTTTCTTTTAGAATCAAACACACAGACCACTTTGTTTGAAGGACTTTCTTGTTCCAGTCAGCATTCTGAGCCACAACACCAGGCAACCGATGTGATCATATGGAGTTAACGTTTAAAAAGCACCTGTGAAATGTATGCACTAACAAAGCTTTAGTGTTTTTTCCCTCCATCCACTCCTGGGACCGCTCTGGTTTTGTTGTTCCCACCCAGTAAGGCAAACAGAGAGGGTCTGTTGTACATCAAAGGCCTAAGATGCCCTCAGGCTCCCAGTGACCAAAGTATGTCAGCGCAGAAGTCACAGTATTTCACTTTTAACCCCCATCTCATTTCCAACCACACCTTCCATCTGAAGATGCTCTATTTTCATTGTTTACTGTCAATCAGTCCAATCACACAATTATGGTATGAGCTTGTTCAGGAACACAGTGCACAGAGGCACAAATAAACCCATTTGCTTACTTAGTTCAAGCAATGATTTGTATGCCTGCCCTTGGCCAGCTCAAGTTAAATATGAGGTCAGTATATTTTGAATCAGCCAACCTCTGTCTCAATAGGCCTTGAACTGTGACAGGGCTTCCCATGCCACACGCTACGCTAGGAAGCAAATAAACAAACAACGCTGTATAACCTCTCCCTTTCACCCTAAGGTACTCATCACTCCACCCTATTTAGTAAAGGACGATTACGGCTTTAATAGGCGTGAGAAGAGAAAGCCAGTGGCCGCCCCAAGTGAAAACATTTGTACAGTGTGCAGAAAGGCCACAAAGTTTTACCCGTGGTCTGTCGAGAAAGCATTTACTTTTATTTTAGTCGTCAGCTACCTTAGCCCATGGAGTCAGTCTTTCCCAGACAGTGGGAGCATTTAGCTGTATGAATCTTACATCGCATTGTATGTTTGAGCACCTGAATGATTCATAACATGGAGCTGGACGGAGATTCCTGAATTATGACATACTAATCTGGTACATGTTGCTATGCGCCTTGGTGTATTAAGTTTATTGATTAGCTAGACTAGCATGTTGCCACAGTGCTGTTAAAGGGGTAGTGTGCTATATCTGTCCGAGAACATATAGCCTACTGGAGGCCGAGAGCATATACTGCATGCACAGTGGTGTGGTACAGTATTTATATGAGGGGGAGGTGTAGAGAGGAGTGCGAGCCACTCAGCACTTTGGGAGGGGCAAGCTCTGTTGGAATTCTAGACATTCTAAAACAACAGTGTTTTTTAATGCTGGTTACAGAAGCAAGGGCATTGAGGAGTGTAGCTTTAAGGGAGAAACTTAGTGCAATACTGCTGCAACCAGCGACTTGACTGAAACAAATGGTGGGACTTGGATGGAATAATTTATATAATTTATATATTATTATTATTATAGTCAAGTGCTCCTGTCTCACACACACACACACACACACACACACACACACACACGTTTGTACTTTTATCTTTGTGAGGACCTGACTTGACATAATGCATTCCCTAGCCACTTATCCTAACCTTAACCATCACAACTAAATGCCTAACCCTAACCCAACTCTAACCTAACCCTTAATACCAAGTCTTAACCTTCAAACAGCCCTTTGAAGTTGTGAGGACTCACTTTCCAAATGTCCTCACAAATGTCCTCACTCTGTAGGTAAAAAAAGGGTTCCAGGCCTCACCATGTAGCAAGTACAAGAACACACAAACACACACACATTCCCAGAATCCACCAGCAGTTGAGGGCATGGTAAATGAGTCTGTGATTGCAAATGGTAACTCTATTAAGGTGCACACAGCACTAAAACAATAATCGCATCCTTCTAAAGCCACTTCTTAGTGGAATCGTTGTTCAGTTGTTTTGTTCATGTGAGACGAGCTACAAATGTTTACACCATATTGCTTTAGATGTCTAGAGCCACAACTAAATGACTAAATGTCTTTGACAGGTATAGTAACTAAAGGATTCCTGGGTTTAAAATGACCGTGAAATGTTTTTACAGTAATCTTTTAAGCTTGATTGAAGTAATTACGAGGGGTCTAATTTAACTAGCAATCCATCAGTGTTAAGATGACAATGCAGGAAATGCCTTCCACGCCATGAGATTGGCACATGGCAAGCTAATTATTATTAAATTAGATCAAGACACTGAAATTGTTTTTCTTCTAAGTGGGCTGTGCCATAAATTTCATTAACTGGTCAATGTTGTGCCGTTTCTTATAAAGCATCCTCAGATGGAGTCTTTTACATTAACTGTAACAGGCTGCGCACATGCGATGTGCCAGGCAAATGAACAGAACAAGACTTAAAACACAATGTGAAAACAATGTTCAGTATTTTCATTTTTAATGACTCAATAAATATAAGGTCTCCGCTTGATTGTTTACAGTTTATCATCTGTTCCAGGGTTTCCTTATGTTCGGTCTCAGGAGGCATGTGGCGTTAAACACGCTTTCACATGCGGGTCCTGAGTCACAGCAGATCACACAAACAGTTGTGAGGAGAGCTGACAGGCAGTACAGTAGCCAGGCTCTGATGGCTATCAGCCAGGGGCTAGCCACTGGACCCTTCACCGGGCTGTGTTTACCCTGCTATTAGCTTAGCGAGAGGAACACTTCTCAGCATTATCTGACCAGCCTCTGAGCTTAAAATTAGAGGTCTGAAAACAGCATCGGATAGACTGGAAAATGGAAAACAGGCCAGACCTTTTCAAACAAATACGACCGTGTGTTGAAAAGACAAATCTGTTTTGTTGATACAGGGCTCTGTTTTGTCACCTCTCCGTTTGGTTTTGAGGAGTGTATCCAGTACACGGTCATCCTAGGATTGGCATTGTGTTGAGTGTGAGGGAAGTTTGGCCAATGTAACTGAGCTGGAACGAATAAAAACCTTGACATTTGTCCTTCGGGACAGTCAAGTTTGTCTTGGTCGCATGTGAACGCTTAGTATACTGACGTGAAACTGATTTTGGAATTGTTAAATTTTGAATTGTTAAAAAATGTGAAGGCGAAAAGAGAATATTTTAAATTGAAGGCTCTCTTGGCCTTAATAGTAAGCAATAACACACTTTCATGGCTCCATGACTTAATATATATACTTTATATATAGATATACGTATATATATACACACACACACACACAATATTTTAGCTGCACAAATCTGATGGCTTCTTTTAATGGGGTTGTTGATGTTGAGATCTAGTTCTGACAATGACATGGCCCATCTTTATCTAATTATTCAATCTTCATTCTGAGAGGAGAATGCAAAAACGGGTTTGATCAGACTTGTTAACAGATGTCTACCAGCTACCCTGATTACTCCCTGGGCTACGGTGTATTATTTTTCACACTTTGCGCAGCTCGCTCTCCGCGTGTCTCCATGTATCTCATCTTCAAAGCGTACGATGAAAACCAGTTTTAAATGCTTTGCTTGGCCGCCTTTCACAGAACTGCAATTCTAAGCCTTTTCTCTTAATCTGTTTCCCATAACGCTGTGGCAGAAATCAGGAACAAATAAGGCTTGAAGGGGGTCATTTCCCGTTGAGAGTTTACAAGCAACATTTTAAACGAGACTAGATAATCCCATACAGAGTTGTCATTAATTGTCACTGGGTTCCATTGTGTAGATTGTCGCTGGCTTTACATAGCATCAGCAGCAGGGGAGTTCTGCGAAGCAACAGGGTACAGAGGCAGGCAGGAGTGGCCGTCAGTAGCTTCCAGATTAAGATAAGTCTGATAAGACTGTCTTAGGGCTACAGTAACGACAGGCCCCAGCAGGCACCCTGAACCGTCCATTTCCCTGCAATAAAGCTCATCTTAGAGCCTGCTCCCCTGGGGCTTCAAAGAGAGAGTCAACGTAAGCCAGGCCGCTGACAGACCGCGGCCAACAAGCTAACGTGAGCCCGTGGAGCTCGTCTGTCCGTCCGTTTGCCTCCAATCCCTTGGCATCTATCCATCCATCAGCCGTGACGTGCGCAGTGTTTATCCACCGAGACATGTGACTTGAAGCACGAAGCGGGGCGCGGGGCGCTCCTAGGATCAAGGAGGGAGGTCACATGGCTGTATTGATGTGGCTGACCCCTGACCTCCTGGCTTAGGAGGAGGGCGCGGTGCCATTCAGCTCATGGCAGCGTGTGTCCGCGGCCTGACCCGAAACCAAAGTCCTGCAATGGCCAAATGTCTTTAGCAAGCGCTCCTTATGGAGCCCCTCCAGTTCAAAAAGCCTCGGACTTTAGTCCTGCGGATCTCAGCTCAAGACATGACAGATTTGTACCAGAGCCATTCTGCTCTGGTACAAATCTGGTGGATCTTTCAATAGGAACGAAGGAAAAAGAGGGCTAGAACTAGGACAAAAAATGCAAACCCTTGATTTTACAGCACGGGATGGGAGATAGCAGAGTGCAAGTGTTTCCTCAGGGCACTATGGGATTGACTTCCCAGTCCCAGTTGTCTTTGGCAGAAGGATTTGCATTCAAGTGAATGTTCGTTTGCTCTTTTTTTCCCAACACAGCGCTGACTTGAGAGTCTTATTTCTATCTGCTCGCCAAATACAATCAGAGCCAAGCTGTATACGGTATTCAGTATGGGTCTAACCTATGTAACCTATGGTATGTGTTTACAAAGAAAATGGCACAAGGCTTTGGCCTTGCATTTCGATATGCGTGTGAAAACAGAAATGTATATGGATAATCCACTAATTCTACGTGATTTACTCATCTAAAACCCTTCTGGCAACATTGCAGTAGCAAATGTAATAATGTAATAATCCAGCCTAAAAGGAAACAGATTGCTTAAAAAAACAAACACTTAACAGAAAAAGGGCACACACACAACAAGCCATTTTATGGAAGAATGATGTCAGTAATATTACAGTCCTTCCACAGCCTCATATGTTGTGTTTCGACTGTCGTCGTTAGCATGGGGGAACATTCTTTCCCTCACTGTGATTTATGGCACATCATTTCTAGCGTACAATTAGGACCCGTAAATTTGGTTCGATGACACTGAGTGGTTGTGTCTGTACACAGTTTAGTCGCAACACCGCGCCTCTGGCGGGGCCTCTGCGCAGTTTCATGGCAACAGCTCCCCGGGAGACAGATATACTGTAGACTAGATGGCACACAACACACTGCCACCTCCGACTGCTGTCAGGAGGAGCAAGTCACAACAGCCTCGGGGCAGAGCCGCACTTGAAGGCAGGATTTGTGGAATGTCCACCGTGCGCTGGCCGGTGCTCGCTGATCCAAGTCTGATTTTGCAATGATAGGGAACAGTTTTCCCATCTTTTAAGATTTCAGTTTAAAATAATTTGTGTTCCTTCACCAGGGATTAGTGATAGTTCTTCATGGTGACTCCCACGGTTTATGTATGATCTATGGACGGGTACGCCTTACTGAACAGTAGAATGAGCAGAGGCAGAAAATAAATCGGAACAGAGATCATACCGACAAGACTATATGAATTGACCTTTACTTTGACCAGCTCATGTCAAAGCTTTGAGCTGCATTTAGAAATGGAAACCACGAAGAACCACATAACAAAGATCCGAGAGCATGGAAATGTTTGAGTCTTCTGTCTAATATGGTTAAACACCTGATGATTAGATCCTGCAGCAGATTCTTCTTTATTCAGGGCGTTGTTGTTTAGTGAGGGAAGGCTATAGCCGGCATGTGACCCTTCCTCTCCTCAGAACTAGCTAAACAGTGCTTTTGCTAAACGTCAACTCTGATTGTTCTGGCTGACTGGAAAGAAGCAAAAACTGTTCTGTTGATCTGAATAAGTTATGAAACAGCCAATCATTCGCAAGGCCAGCCCTAGTGTCAAATAATAATGTGAAAATTGTCACAACTTTATTACTAAACGTGCACGGCTAAAGTTACAGGTTGGTCTGTTTTTATAAGGCCTGCAATGTGCATGCATGCACGTTCTCATAAAGGCAATTTAAATAGATTTCAAATAATAATAAAAATAAGTTCCAAATTCCTCTAAAGCCCAAAGCCCTTCAGGGGTTCCAGACACCCGACGCTGACAACCACTGCGCAGAGCCACCACGCGGCGAAGGGGATATTCACCTCAACAGCCCCCCGCGAGCCTCCATGCTGGGCTGGCCTGAGCTCCAGAGCATGTTCCAGGGAGGCAAATGAGGCTTCATCGAGTAATCCCACCATCGGGGAGGGAGCAGCAGGACTGGCTGAGGCCACAAACGCCCCACAGGGAGGGACCAATAAAATCCCTTTGTTGTCCAGTGGCCGCTAGATCTCAGGTCCTCATCAATGCTGCGCTTTGGGGTTTCAACAGAAACCAAACACCCCTGTGGCTGCACGGCCTGCTGTCTCTGTTGATGGGGTGGGGGCGTACCCTGGGAGCACGCTGATAAATGTAGGCGTTTTATTGGTCACACAGGTAGAGCAGGGGCCATGGTGGATTTTAAAATGTATTAAACAAATGCAATGGACATGTAGTGTATGTATAAGTTGTATACGTACAATAGGACGTAAATAATATTGAAAGTGGGTAGATGGTAGAAGACCACTTTTAGAGACACTGGCAAAAGGTTTGGAGCCTTTAAAGAAATGCAAATAGCAAATGCAAATAGCCTGCCTATGTGTGGGTTATGTGAAAGATCTTGTAAATTAAATACTTAGTAATCCAAATCCTGTAGAATCCTGTAGAATCCTATAGAATCCTGATTTGTGTTTTGCCGTGTTGGCTTTGACACATGGTCTCAGTTGAAGGTAAAGCCTCTCGGGTAAAAGAGATTTTTTTCGAGATTGTGTATAATTACATAGAGACGTGTGAATTTCCCTCTCTCCTGAGTGACTGGAAGTGCTGATTGGTTTGTTTCTGTTGCCACTGGAACAAAAGGTGAATGTTTATAGGCACATTCCAGCGGTCTCATCTCTGTGCTAGAGGCCTCTAATTAGCATTTCCGCATGTTGGAGCCACTTGTGCCGCTTTTAAAATCTGAAAAGAATTACAAAATTACATATATAATAATATTTGTTCTTTTTAACGAGCGGAGCGATGGCTGCTATCCTGTAATGATACCCTGAATACCAAACGCCCAAATCAGCTGTGAAAAAAGCCTTTGCAAACATCTCAACAGCTATATCACTTTCATGGAAATTTATTTTAAAATGAGGACAACATAAGCAGTATTATAAAAGAAATTGCTAAACCCAGGGAAAATAGCCCTGCTCACTGCCAAATCCCATTTGTTAATGATTCGTCAGATGAATCTGTTTACGTGCATTGGATACCCCAGCATGTGAGTGAGGATAGTCCACCAACAGAACAATAGCGTGAGTAAATATTTAATCTGTCTTTCTTCTCCGCTGTGTCTAGCTGTCATTACAAATAGTGGGTGAGATGCAAAAGATTGTGTTGCTCAGCGTGTAATGACACATAAACGACTTGTGCATGAAATGAAATATGGTTTTAATTGAAGTCTAAATGTTTGCAATTGTACAGAAAACATCAAAGCGTTGACTCAGTTGCTCTGTACAGCTATCAGAGTGCGCTAATAAAGTTTAGATGAGTTGAGGGTCACTTCATGGTCAGTTGATCGTATTTTACACACAAACACATCTGTCCGTCCCCACAGATGGCCTCCACGGCCACTTTTCTCCGTTCTCTCCAACTCCCATTCAAAGGAAGTGTGTACACCGCGTAGCAAGGAAACTAGCTGACCCAAGGTGGCTGCCACGCTAGGCGACGTCTCAAATAAATGAGCCAGCCAACGGGTGGCCGCGGTGTCAGCGTTTTCTCTGAGGATGGACAAGGGGGCAGCGGGGGCAGCGGGGGCAGCGTGGAGCTGCTACACCCCGTGGATCTGGGCGCGGAGTTTCAGGGCAAGGTTAGGGCAGCAGTAAATAAAGTGCCCCTGTAGCACACAGTTACAAAGGAGAGTAGGTCACTCACACCATTAAAGCATCACGCTTCATAAGCACATTGTAAGACAACAAACACATGGCAGAAGAGTTATAAGAATAGCATGTGTACTTCCATGACAGCGTCAAAACCACAAACCTATGCTGGCCCTGTACAATAAAGCAAGCAAAATATCCATCTATCTATCTATTGTTCAACATAGTCATTTTGTCTTAACCACATACTGCCAGTAGAGACATTACTGCTGTCTGTATTTTATCTTTTAATTTTTTTTAATCTTTCCTGATGTAAAGCTCTTATATTGTGTATAAAATGCACACAAACATATTTTTTTTAAATAGCAATATGCTCTAACAAGCCCACACACAGAGGATGTAGAAGTACACACATTCCTTAATCAAGTACAAAATACTTGATTACTACTACTACAAATACAAAGTATCATTTCAATTTGTTTTACTTACGTTAAAAGTATAAAAGTACATGTTTTTAAATTAGTACTTCAAGTAAAAAAGTAAAAATAGCCGTCTAAAAAATATTCTTTTCTAATTGTCTTTTCTAAAAGAGTGTTATTTGAGAAATAATCTGGTCAAGAATAACAAATGTAAAAAGACTCTAGACCTCAAATCAATGTCTAACATTCTCTTCTCTTTTTGAGTCTATCATTACCACACAGCGGTATTCACAAATCCCTAAAGTTTATTGTTTCTTTGTGCCTTTCCCTTCTTTGTGATGTAAAGCAGTGTGCGTGTGCGTAGGTGTACACGCGGCTAATTGCGGGTGGCATGTAGATAAATATATTTTAAAAATCAACTCCTCTGTTCCGCTGTGAAACACGCTAGGCTTTAGATTTGCCTTAATAACAGCTGAAACTAAAATAAACTTATGATTTCCCAAGAATATGCAAATTTCTGATTAACTGACTGTTTTGAGAAATGTAGTGAGTAGAAAGTATAGATTTTTCTTTTGAAATGTAGTCAGTAAAACTTTCAGTAAAGTACAGATACCTGACAATCATACTTGTCATAGTTGTTGTACTATTGATTTGATACTTCCCATCTCTGCCCACAAATAGGCATATAAAGTTATAAAAAACAGAGAAGAACACACCGGTCATTCTCAATGCTGCGGCGTTTGAAAATAACAACAGTCCTAGTGAAACCAGTTCAAGCAGTAGAAACAACACTGTAGAAAAGGGTTCATGCTTCCCAGTACTGTCAGGCAGTGCAGGCACAGCGCAGCCATGGGGATTAGAGCCGCTGTCAGTAAGAGAATGGGCAGAGGGGCGCACAGGAAATGATCTAGGCCCCATAGAGGTAGGAGGCCGATGCAGCCAGCCCAGCTGCTGCTATATGAAGCTTGAGCCGAGGGAAACAAGGAAAGTGCAAGGTCAGTAGAGCACTCAGAGCAATAGAGCACCAAGAGCCGCAGGAGAAACACACTGAGAGAGAGAGAGAGAGAGAGAGAGAGAGAGAGAGAGAGAGAGAGAGAGAGAGAGAGAGAGAGAGAGAGAGAGAGCGAGAGAGAGAGAGAGAGAGAGAGAGAGAGAGAGAGAGAGAGAGAAAAAGCATGTTCTCCCGAAAACACAAGTCCGTGTGCGACATGCCGCTTCCCGGAGGCCATATCAAGTAACTGACCTTCGCAGTTTTCGCATTTTCAGACTCTTGAGAGCGGCCCGTGTGGATTTAAATGTAGGTAGGTCTTTTCCTCTCGCTTGTACCGGACAGGCAGGGGAGATCTTTACATGGATGCTCATTAATCTTAAGCGCTGGTGCTGACTGCCCAGAGACATTGCTCAGGCATGTGGCGAAGAAGGAAGTACGCTAGCTTGGTTCCCAGGCATGCCGTGCCGTGTAGAATCAAGGTGTTTTCAGACTCATTAGTCTTTTATTAGCAACGACCCTTCTGGAACTGGTAATTGATTCTGGCACAAGAGCTATACGACCCTTGGTTAGTCCAACATCTAAAACAACACAAATGGTGTCAGCCTAATGTGGAATTTATTTAACACCAGATAATGGTTCAGTGGTAATGGTGAGGAAATGTTTCTGTGTCCGTCTATTAGCAATTCTCCCTTGACACACTGCATTTACATTTCATCCATGTCATCTGAAATAGAAAAAGCCACAAGCTAACTGGCTATCAGCTATCATAACCAAGCAATACACAAACAAGCAGTAACTCGAGACGCCAGAGAGGGCGACATCAAAAGGTGTTCCCCGGGCCAACGATGATTAAAGCCAAAGCTCAACAGCGTCTTACATGTGGGGACCATCGTGTGCTCCTCTCGGCTTCAAGGCCATAGCTTCGCTTTCTTCTTCTGGCAGAGAAACAGGCAGGCAATTTCTCCTGTAGCACCCCCATCCAATGGCTTCTCGCTTGTGTTCCCCTCAGTGATTTTAAATGTCTGCAGTAATTGGTTGCTTCCCTGCGCCATATAAGACTATAGAACCCTCCTCTTGCTTTTTGTAGAGACCAGGAACCAGGAGATACCAGGAAGATTGTTGCTCTGGTTTCGTTTCGCTACTTTTTTATCGGGAGAGACTGCGGATCTTCTCCTCCTTGTCGTCTATTTACATTCACACAGAAATGACTTGATTTGTAGTGAAGCAAGATGCACCTCCCATGTTTTCAGTGTCACAATTTAAAGATCCAGATTTATGTATCTTAACAAATGCCCGCTGACACAGCGGCAGCTGAAACACATTATTTAGGAATAAAACAGCTGCCTGCTTCGCATGGTATAGGACAACATGACTTAGCACTGAGGGTGCAGGGTTTGAAGCATATGCATGAATGGAGGGGAGAACCTCTGGGCTCTCTTTGGACAGGGTCCGGGTGATCTCAAGTCCTCTTTTTGTCCCCCATTAATGAGTCTTTCTTAGAGCCATTTATAAGGCATCTGTGCTCTGACCCTCACCAGTGGGCAACATCAGATGGAAAGTGCCCGTGTGTGTCCGTGTGTGTGTGTATGTATGTGTGGTAAGAAAGATGAGAAAGCCTAGATCCAGTCCCCATGATTCTCAACCACGGCCACTTGATCGGATTGTGCGGCGATTCATGGATCGCTAAACATAATTCTCTGTCTGCGATTGGTGTGGTCTGGAAGCCAGGCTGAGAGACAGTGATTCTGGGTAGGACATGAGAATCCATCAACAAATGTGACATTCCATCCTTCTTCAAGACCACCACCCACCCAAACGGCTTCCAAGGTTAAACACAAACTGAATAAATGTCTGGCATTCTGGCAACACCACACGAATAAATGATCGCAGACCTTTGGAGTATACAAAGTTCCATTCCAAAGGTTTCATCAAAGCCTTCTGCCAAGATGGGGTCAGACACACAGCTGCACAATTACAGTTGCAATTAGGTCATTTAGCAGACGCTTTTATCCAAAGCGTCTTACAATTACATGATGCTATTACATGGAGCAGGTAGGGGTTAGGCATCTTGCTCAAGGATGCTTACAGGTAGGCCACCTCTGGGGCTCGAATCAACCACTTTCTGGCTGGGAGTCCAACACCTAGACCACCAGACTATCCTGCACCTCATTGGCTGTGGATAAACTGCTTTAATTCAGAAGTAATAAGGCCACCGAGTGGTTAGCTAACCTTCAGAGAGTTAAACTCATCAATACCTGAACTCTGTCAGTAAAAGGGAACACAGGAGAGAACTCTCAGAGGCTGTTTAATCAGCCATGATAGACCATTATTTTAGAATGCTGTTTGCTAACGATTACTGGTGCATGACATATTCAACTATTGACAAATGTACTAATTGTAAGTCGCTTTGGATAAAAGCGTCCGCTAAATGCTGTTCAGTAAATGTAAATGTACATTTTAAATCATCTATCCTTAACTCGCCCTGTTGATTGTTACTTTGGTTTATTTCTGGTTCTGGGAGCCGGGGGGAGCGGGCCTGGGGGCTGGGGAACATGTGACGCTCGCTGGAATGCCGGCGTTGGGCTGTAAGCAGGGTTTAGGGGATAGGGGAGCCCGGGGGGGGTTGTTTTAGTTGGAGGACAGTGAGCGCTTGGGGGGACGAGTTGAGCTGGGGAAGGGAGCGAGGAGGGGACGAATCACGAGTCAGGGCAAGCAGCGGCAGTGCTAATTCCCCCCCACCGTTTGGCAGGCTGAGGAGAAGTGCGAAGCGTAGAGGCCGCCCATCACAGGCTGAAGTGGTCTGTGTCCTTTCTGTCAAACATACTTAAGGGGGCTTGGGGGGGGAAGGGGGGCTCTGCCTGGCTTTAATTGCCCTGCTTGCCCTGCTGATAAGCAGTTAAAAATCATTCCGCATAGGTAGTAAATTCAAATAAATGCTAAATATTGAAAGGTGCGTATTTGAAATGAGCACTTTTATCCCGCTCTCCAGCAGATAAATGTATCAGTTTGGATGTACTCCACTGATTGCCGTCTTCCAGTAGTAAATACACAAAATCTGTTTTTGTCACATCATAAAGCTGTCAATGGGGATATTTTGACACGTGTCATGCATCTGCCACTACAGTCATCGAGCCTGGTTCATTTTGACCCCCCCTACGGCCGTCAGTCATTAAATGAATGTGACAGAAACGCTCATGAGCTCACGATGCTGACTCCTAGGGGGAACAGAATCGTGAGGGAATGCGGTGCGGCCTGCAGAAACATGGAGTGCAAATGAAGACAATACCCTCGTTCCGCCGCGGAGGAGGAAGACAGGGTGAGAGAGGAGGGGACACACGAGATGGGAAACATAAATGTGATGTTATCCGTCGAACATCTTCATCTTCATGGGCCATACGAGCAGCTGTCACGAGGCTGAAGGCCTGTACACGGCAGTAATGTACATTCCTGTGGCAAGGCTGAAGGGGGGGGGGGGGGTTCTAGGGTGGCACTTTTGGTCCACCCAGATTGACAGCCGCACCCAATCACAGCTGGGGGAATATTGTGTGCCTCACCTTATCTAACTGTCTATTTCCTCTAATGACTTATTATTGAGCTACACACACACACACATACGCACACACACACGCACGCACACACACACGCACACACACACGCACACACACACGCACACACACACACACACTAAAATATTCACACACATGCAAATACACAAATCATTCACATGGAAAACAGACAGACACACACATGCACGTTCACATACATATGTTTTAGTGCACACATACAGTACGCACTAAAACGTTCCCACTGAAAGAGCATACAGTACGTACACACCCTGCATGGCGTCATGCTGGTCAGTGATGAGTTGCAGGATCGTGTTGTAAGCAGTGGGGTCGGGCCGTTCTGTCTCGCTCCCTTTCAACTGCAATCTTCAGTCTCTTGTGTGCTTTACTGGCATGACAACCACACTTGTAGCACCAGAGCCCCCAACAATGGTCTCTAACACTCTCTCTCTCTCTCTCTCTCTCTCTCTCTCTCGCTCTCTCTCTCTCGCTCTCTCTCTCTCGCTCTCTCTCTCTCACTCACACACCCACACACACACACACGAACCCAGCAAACAGTGCTGCTGCTGTCAATCTAGATCCCCCCCCCTCCGAACTCCCTTTCCATCCTTCGCTCCCCACACAATCCCACACAGCAACAGCCCTGGAAGGACAAATGTTTGTTTCCCCGGTGCAGAATTAATGAGCGCATCAGTTCCCTGCACCTCCCTTTCCCTCCCACTCCATCTCAGATGGAGGCGGAGAGGTAAACGTTGGAACAGGGAGCCGGGCAGGCATCGGGGGGTCGCAGGGAGACCCCCCCGTCCTGGACCCCCCCCCCCCCCCCCCGGGGGTGACAAAAGGGAGAAGCACCTGTAGCTTGGCTGCAGCTTAAATCTCTATTCAATGCCTGGCTTTTTATGTCTCGTGGCAACAAATGCTAATGCTAACATCTGGTAACCATTAAAAACAATATAAAGAATAAGTTATAAATTATGAATGGCGTAAACTTGCCCTGTACAGATTCCGAGAAGTGAAATGCATTGTGGGTAAACAGCAGCCCGGCTAGTGAGTGCAAGGTCATGATGTGCCTGTGTGCTAACAGCAGAGGCAATCAAGCTATTTATGAACCAACGATCAATGCAATATGAACTGGAACCGCTATATAATACAGCGAATGCCACTTGCACCAGTGGCAGGACCTCACCCTTGAGACTCTTAAAGAAGGCTGTGAGCTAATTGCCTTTTAACAGTTTACGTGTATTTTTGACTCCTTGGACGAGCCCTGCCGCACCGCCCAACACAAAACCAAGATTTATCGCGGCCCAATTACATATCCCGTTGTATACTTCATCTGTAGCCTCCGCCAAAAAGCCAGCGCTTGTTTCGAGTTAACAAGATTTTAATTGGGCAATTGCGAGGGCGGTGGAATAACGAGTGCATGCTCCTGGTTTGCCTCCAGCCTCGCAGGTTTGTTTGGCTTCACCTCTCCAAACACGTGTAAACATTTTAAAGGCATTTTGAAGAGAAACACTCGAGTACTATTTAGAGAATTTGCAACACTCCGTGACCACACATTGCTTATCAGAAATTCGGAAATCAATTTGGGGGAATCGTTGGCTGAAGAAGGGGTCAGGGGAGCAGAGTCAAATGGCACCTGAGCGCACGGCTTTGAGAGGGAGAAGCACAAGGTCATCAGAGGAGAGTAGGTGAGGCTAAATCAGCAGTGTGCAGATTTAACAGCCCAACTGGGGGGTTGAGTCTATTCCAGCACTCCAGCGGAGGCCAGTAAATCAGGCTGGCGTCAGGCTGGAGGCAGGTATGATATAGTGGACCTGCGGCCTGTGGCGGAGGTGTCTGGGTCACAGAGACAGTGCAGCAGGTCTAAACTGATAGCGCTCTCTGAGAGCGACACACACCAGATCAACAAGGAACCCAAAGTAGGAGGAAAGATTCTAGGTTGGTTTTTTTTGTCAATATCTTTTTGTAATTTCAGGGGAGATTAATCGTAGAGCAGGGGTCTACTTCATAGACATGGAAACATTTACCACTTTATTAATATGAACTCTATATACACTAACTGGATGATATGTCTTTGCTAGGCTACGTCAGAGACACTATAGCGACGCATTAAATAAACGTTTTTTTGCCACCATATGACTTAGCTTGCTGGGCTGTATCTGGAGATTGGGGCGCCAGACGTAGAGTGACTTCACGGTGATTGAAGGAACACCGACTGCTTCAGCACTTGTTCCGTGTTCTAGAGCTGATTTTTAATGATTGCTGATGACACGTAGTTTCCAAATGGGACCGGTCGTATGTATGTACAGCTCGTAAAAAGGAATTACACACTTTTCCCAGTGGGCGTGTCTCCAATCAGACAATTCACAAATCAAATCAGCACAGCAAACAGTGCTAATCGTACGTAATGGTTTTGCTGGCCGCCCTCCCCACTCAAACCTCCCCAAGTAGATGCTATTACATCATCTACTCTGAGGTATATGGAAGCAATTAAAGAGGGGGGAAATCTGGCTACCAGTCAAAATTACCATTATGGTACAAATGGGGGAACGATTGAAACAAATATGTGTGTATATGTTTGATTGCCACCTTAAATCCATTACTTTTCTTCCATTAAAAGCGGTCCTCTGAAATAGAACTGGTACAGAGAAGTTTCTATTTCTTGGCCCTTGATCCAGGCGACTTGAGAACATGGTCCTACCAGATCAGAGAGATTACGGCCAAGTAGTTACGGTGGAAGATTCGCTCTTAATCGTAAAAAGAAAAAAAAAGATTTGCAGTTCATTTATGTTCAGATGAAGTTCAACAAGTTGATTCAATATGAATTTAAATTTTACCTGAAAGATTGTACATGCTGTGGTTGTGTTTTGATAACTATGTGTCGTTGTTCACCCCTTTAACGGTGTGTTGAATGTTGCCTTGACCTTGTCCTAAAAGAATGAAAAACTATTGCTTACGTATAAAATTTACTGATGAATTATAAAGAATTAAATCTAGACTATATCTGCCTTTTGGCAAGAGCCACATGAGAGAGCACAGGGGTATAAATAAGAGCATGCATTATTCTACACCTTAAGGTATTTAGATCTATATAGGGACCATAGCTTTATGTGTTTCCCTTTTCACACAGACATTTGGACAAATACACACATATCAATTACAAAACGAGTATAAATCTTACCTGACTTAACTGTTTCCCCAATTTGTATTTTACAGTTATTTTTTTTACTTCTACCCCCTAAAATATTCCATCTAAAGCGAGTTATTTGAGACAAAACAAAACACTAATTAACACGAAATTAAATTTCAGTCATGAAATTAAAATAACAATGAAATGGCCATATTTACTCCATTTAAAGATCGCAAACATGCAACCGACATGTGGAAAGGAGACGTCTTGTCTGGTTATCTACATTTTGCCTTTCTGTTTACTTTGATTTCTGATGTTTTGCTTCACTTCTGATTCTTATTGCATCATGGAAAAAGGCTGTTTTAAATCTGTCGTTGCTGGTTTTACACACATCTTATTGGCTGTGACATCAGTCAGCTTGGCAGCACATGGCTGCTGTGTGTTTGATTAGGATATCAACAGGAAAGAAGTCCTTTACGGGAGGGCGATGAAACGCCACAGCAATTGCCTTGACATTTTAACCGATCTGTGGCTGGCGAGAGGCCTCACTGCCGGGGTTCTTACTTCGCCGCCGATCCTAATTCCTCTGGCAAGTGTCTTTCATCATTACTGTGGCCTTTAGCAGCAAGTTGGGAGTAGCTCGTATAGTCTGCACTATATTGTCCAGGTAGTGTTTTGCTGGATATGGCTGAGCTCACTGTACATACACACACGTCCACCAAAAAAAAACAGAACATTGTGAGACCAAACCCCACTGACTTGTGAATTATACTATTGAATTATACATTGGGTTTTATGTGGTTCGAATGAGCCAGACACTGAGTACACACTGTAGTGCTTCTCACGAGCAGACCCTCTTTAACCCCTTTGACTAATGTCAATTAGTAGGCTGTTCTCCCCTGGGTTTGTTGACTGCTGCCTGATCCGTGGGCCCCCCAGCTAGATTTGCTTTGATTACGTGGCCCACTATTTACTTTTCCCAGACAGCGCTCTTCTTTTATTCATATTCCCTCTTTCTCTTGTTCCCTCCGTTGCTCTTTTCATTCATCCTCTTCTCGGTAGCTTACGTGAAATGTCGGTTTCCTAGACACGTCCGTGTCGCCTGCTGGGATTATCTATGGGATTGTTCATTCAGCACCATGTTTTATAATGAATTTAGTTTTGGAGGATGAATAAATTCCCTTTTATCCAGGTGGGAGGCAGGGTTTAGTAGAAACGGATTACTTATTTTTTGTAATCTGTTTACCTAATCCAGATCACATTTGAAAAATTGTGTAATTAGATTACTGTACATTGTCAAGGATTACGTCCTCAAAATATGAACGTTTTTAAATTATGAAACTTTTTTCCATGATAACCAATGCTATTAACTCATGAAAAGCGCATCTGACATACAGGGTTTCACTGTGGCAAAATCTTGACCCCCCCCCCCCCCTCCCCCAGAGGAATCGCTTGACAGAACGCTTTGAACAAGTGCTCCTCTTGCGTTACTAAAGCTAACTCCTCCCTGTGGCCTTAAAAAACACGGGTTAATACGTAAACAACAGAAACAGTACGGTACACCTGTAGACGTTTATGCCAGCATGTTTTTGCAAGGGTAATTTGATTTGACCAATTCTAAATGCCGAATATGTTCTACTGTATATCAAAGTGAGTTACTCCTCTCAGGTTGACAGTTTTCTTAATAATTAACCAATATTTATTTTAGTTTTTTAATGATGATTTATGGATAATGGAGTTTTTATTCCTGTTTATTTACATTGAAAATGGAAGATGAACATTTAGAGTAAGTCCTCCTCTTGCGTTACAAGAGCAAAGTCCTCCTTTGATTAAAAAACAGCAGCAACAAAAACGTACAGAAAAGAAACAGCACCCCACATGTTGAATACATAAAGTCCCAGTAGTGGTTTTAGGGTGGGTTTATGTGTAAATAGGACTTTTGATCATGTTTTGATGTAGGGAACATTAGGCGATGCTACATGCTACTATATATGGCCATGAAACAGTGAAATTAATTATTCTTGCATTAATGCGTTCTTCCAGTTACCAGAATACACTCACAAGCCGTAAATTGAAGGGAAAAAATGTATTCTTTTGACCGAGCAGTCACTAAATGTGCCTGATATAATATAATGTAGGAAAAATCAAATGCGGGTCAAAAAATGTTTTTTCCTGACCCTATCGACATGGGGATTCCCCTGTCAGCGATCTCTAAATAAAGAGATTTATGTCATCTGCCTAAAACTGTATGCAAAGAATTTTATAAAACCTATTAAATAACTATATTTGCTCTAGTTAATTACAAAAAGTATAATGTATCAGGTGCCAATTAAGTATTTTAGAAATTTAGATTATTGCTACACGTTTTGAAATAGCCTCACATGAAAACTGAAATACATGTGTATGGTTTTGCATGATCGTTCATCTCCCAGCAACATGCCTGAGGACACATGCTCACACACACACGCACGCACACACACACACACAAACACTACCATTGACAACAAAACAAAAAATAGCCTTTAACAGCACATAGTACTGGGCTCCTATTTAAAGAGAGGAGGGCAGGGGGTGTGATCCACAATAGTCCATTTACAGTACGGGTCAGTACATCTGAAAGCCTTTACCACTCCAGTCAAATTCTTTGTTTCCCTTATTCACAGCAAGCTATCTAGACCAGAGGCCGCACAAAGGCAATTGGCGTTATATTGTCCAGGCTGAAATTAACCCCTGATTTTTTCACTGCTCTCCATTAAAGTGCTCTTTCCCCTTCTCTATTACAAGGCTTTTCTCACAGGGCTAGGGGTCACCACAGCCATCGGTCCAGCACAGCCAGATACTTTGATTCTTTTTCACGTAAAAAAAAAGAGAAGAAACATAAACTTCACCGGCGATTAGTTCCGATATTTCTTTACTTTTGTTTTGTCTCTGTTTTGGGTAACAAAGGCCCTTAACAGCCAGAATAAGGGGTGGCTTCTTCCATGAGCCTAAATAGCAGCCCATTCAATTCCCGTTAGCTCAAAGCTCCTCTTGCGCTCTGCCATAGCTTTGTGTTGAAAGAAAGAAAAACAAGTTAATGTTAAGACGAGTTAATCTTAGGTTAACTCATTTGTTCTTTAGTAGATTAAATACATTTTTACTGTGCATATTGTATCCAATGAGATATTTGCGAGGGGTTAGAGGAAGGCCATTTGAATAGTTTCACGACTGGTTGATAACAGTGATTGTTCAGAGGGTCAGTTAGCTAGCACCTACAATTGTGTTTCAAAGAAGGCATGCTAGGCTATTGATCCAATGTTAAATCTAATCTTTTGAGGTGTGATGAAATTACTGCAATGTCATGCTTAGTTTTCAGCCCGGAATGCCTCACAGGATGTCGATGTGAAGAATTTACAATGAATTTCTTTATGTTCTAAAAACATTTACACGAGAAAAATACTTTAAATACTTAGGACTTAGGACTGCATATTTCAAAAAGGTGGATTTTATGACCCAGCCTATTTATCACTAAGAGCAGGGTCAGGAGTTCAACTAGCCCACTATATTGTTTTTTAAAATGCACTATATCACAGAAGGCAGATGGACCTTTGCTATTCATGCATTGAGTGTGCCAAAGGTAAAGTAAATCACAAGCCCTGGGTCACATGTCACATCCATACAGACCTGCGCGATACTCCCACACATACCCCGCTAGGCTAACTAGACTTTGGTGGCCACACTGCTGCTCTGACAGCACCATTTATCAGGAGGAATGGCCCTTGGGTCCAGCTGAGCCACTGAGCCACTCAGGCTGGTTATAGCCGTGCGGAGACCAGTTTGCAAAGGCTCACTCAACAGGCTTGGCTTCGCATTTCTACAGCGGTGACCCCCAGCGACAGTCAGGAGATAATAAACACACACACACACACACATTGCTGTCTCTCACTGCCAGGCTGAGGAATGCCAATGACTGAAGGTCCTTGAGGCTGTCGATGGAGGGGGGCTGTGTGGAGACAGACCCCCACTCACCTGCGCACAGGGCTCCAGCCTTTAGTCTGCACCCCCCCAACCCCCGCCCTTTATTTACCCACAAACCAAAAAGGCCACAATAGCCCGTGTCCTGTCTCAACGGTCGCTTCTGCTTTTGGACAGCTGCTACGCAGGCCGACAAAAACATCCTTTGATAGAATCTTAAATAGAGTACATTGTTCAATTAGCCCCCTCTGTGATTGGATTACCTGGTGTCACTGGGTTCCTGTGCATTAAAGAGGTTTATTTTTGGCTGGATCACAGCGTAATAATGCCTCTAAAATCTGGAGTCACATTTCTCATAAACCTTGAAATAGAATGTTACTTATCAGCCAAAATGTCACAGTTGATTTTCACCTGAATATGAGACAACGCAAATCACAGGCCTACTCAAAGCGGAACGGTAATTGTGTTGCCCTGTGCCTTTCCTATGCTAGAGCGCATTGAGGGTTATTGTCTTGGCAGTGTTGGTGTCTTTCCACAGGCTAGGGTCACAAGTGTTACATGTGCAGGCCAGTGCCACGGTGTCATGTGAGCTCGCAGCCTGGGCCCGACATCCTCCTCAGTTATTTCTGTCTGGGTAAAATCATGAGAAGTACTTTGGCTAACACAAGGCTGGTCAGAGGGTCATACTTCCATTCCACTCACACTGCCAAGTGTGCTCCCTCCAATAGTCTAAGGTTCTACGTATCCAACCAAATTAGATTTCTGGATTTTCTTTAAATGAGATGTTTTGCCATCGGAGGTCTGGCCCGCTGTCAAAGTGTTTGAGTGTTAAGGCCATGATAGAAGTGATGAAATCCCCACTACAACGGCCTTTGTACGAATGTGGACTGTCCAAATAAACACTTTTCCCAGGGTTTGGCAAATCAGAGGTTGATCCCATTGGGGGCTCACGTTTAAGCCCTGCAACTTTTTACAAAATGTGGCGATGTGATTTACAATTGTAGTATGGAAAAAGTGTTGTTAAATCGTTATTTTATAACATTTGAAGGTGTAATCAATTACAATAAAAAAGTAGCTTAGTCCAGAAACAATTAGCCTCAGACTTTTCCCAGCCAACTTTCTCTTAAGGGACCGATGCGTTATTAAACTGAGATGTTGCAAAAAAAAAGTAATGGCAAAACACAGACAATTTCCATGTAAAGAGCTTGGTGAAGATTATTTAATTAGCTTATAAATATTTCTTTCTTTATTTCAGTATACAAAAGACACTATGTACATCCACACAAAAGTGGTTTACAAAATGACATTGTACAAGATCCATGAGTTCAGTTCATATGCTCTGAAAATAAAGATTTTGAACTGCCCACAATATGAAAATAATGCTCCACTTCACAAACTTTTTTATATTTGTTCTCTTTAAAAGTTTTGAAATCTCTTGGGATCCACAGAAGCACAGGCGTGATTCATGTAAGGCACCACACAGAACACCTGTTAAGAGTCCTAAAGGTCAACTGCGAAAATGCTCCACAATTACACCGTAGTTGAAATTCCCTTTATTTGTTCCTTTGTTCCACTTTGTCCATCACTGTGGAGAAATAAATGTACCAATAGTACCGAAGGGTGGGTCCGTCTGTCCGTGGAACGCTTGCCGAACACCAGTCTCTGTCTGATAATAAGGAGATACTCCCCCATAATAAAATCCAATATTATTTCTTTTAATAAAGCTATAATAAAATAGACTTTTGATACCCCGGGAGGGCGTACATATGCTCATCAACGAAAAAAGAGAAAAGCCCAGGACGGTGGTCTTCACGTATTTAACAAAAAAAAAACAAGAACAAGCGCTTGCCGTTGGCACGACAACCCACGTAAAGTAATTGACAAAAGTCCAAAATGGCGTTTTTTCGGAGATTCAATAAAGATGACAATGAAACGAAAAACAGACATGCTAAAGCTTAAGACAAAAGTAAGCCTTTTTCTCTGTATTGTAGTGCTTCGGTTATCTGTAGCCCTGTAGTTGCGTGCAGGGTGGATGAATACAGGGACCAGGACCGCCGGCAGTGCGTCGTGGGCGGGCCGGGTCTCATTTGCAGACGTAGCGCTCCACCATCTTCTCGCACTTCTTGCAGGTGACGTAGCAACACCAGTGGTACTTGCAGTGGCAGCGCTCCACCACCTTCTCCGAGTACGGGTTGTAGCCACGGCCGCAGCACATCAGGTCGCAGCTGTCACTGCCGACTGAAGTCTTGTTGCACTGCCTGAAGGCGACAGAGACAAACACAAAGGAGATATGGAGGTGCAAAGAACCAAGATAGACACGGCAGTGTCTCTTATGTTGTATTTCTCTTGCTCTGAACTACAGTGAGAACGAAAAACAACAGAAAGCAACTGGGAGCGAGAGGGTTTTTTTTCAG
This sequence comes from Percopsis transmontana, assembly GCA_025447815.1. NCBI lineage: Eukaryota > Metazoa > Chordata > Actinopteri > Percopsiformes > Percopsidae > Percopsis > Percopsis transmontana. The sequence goes on from JAOEHI010012527.1 coordinate 25,877, forward strand.
CTACGCCTGAAAACAATTAAGTTTACAACTTCACTCCGAATATTTTTTGCCCAGCCGGCTGTACAGTCTCCCAAACGTACGAGGAGCCCCCACAATAGTCCCCTTAAACGGGCTTGACCCAGCGCGTCTTTGTGCCTTCAGTCACTAACATTCTGCCCCGCGTGGCTTTGTCTTTGTGTCGCGGAGGCTCGTGGGGGGCCTTTCATTTCAGGAGTCCGGGGCATCTTGAGGGAGCGGCGAATAGCCCCGCCATAAATCACCTTGAATACACAGGAGACCCCTCCCTCTGTTTAGCTTGGCCCCTCCACCTAATTGTATTGTTTTATAATGGCCAAGTGTTAATGAGTGGCGTGGTGAGGGAGGGTGGAGGAGAGGCAGGAGGAATCGCAGTCTCTGAGAATGTAGGACAAACCTCTTACAATAGCGGGACCTTTGGGACTGGGCCGCCTACAAAACCCCAGCATATCTGTTTTGCCAGGGGACCTCTGCCCCATATCACTCCTTAGTGGCACAAATAGAGCAATGGGACGGGACTGCATTTTTGCAGCTGGCATCTGCAGTTTTAGAGAGACACAATAATGTACTTTAAGACTAACACCCTGCCACCTAAGTCCAAAGTGTTTCCCTGTCCCAGAACCATGGCACTTTCCATTCCGGGGATCACACATTTCTCATTTGCTGTGGACTTGCGGTTAAATTATTCAATTTGTCCTCGTTCTAAATTCACCAGTCTGTCTGGTCACTACAAAGAGGAAAGCACAAGTGTACACAACTAGGGACACAGCGGAGCAACCATTCCTGGTCTCTTAGCCGAGAGCTACTGCCGTTTGCTCGCGTCCTCATGTCTTGTCAATAGGTCAGAGATATGACTGTCAACAAGTACTAACATTAGAAGTCACTTCAAGGGGGAAGGCAGATAACACCCGCCTGAAGTGGCCAGCCTCTGACCTGTGGGTCTTAGAGCAGACTCCCAGGGTGCACCGGCTGTTTGAGAAGTCGCTGAAGGATTGTGGGACAGCACATGGGGATGGGACCATGTGATCGCTAGCTGTGAGATGGTGGGTGCTTTGGCCGGCCTTCGGACATGCAGAGGGCACACTTACGTGGCATGAAGAGCTAAATATGCCGCAGACCCAACGTGGCTACTATGTTATCAGGCTGCAGACAGAGGCTTCATGGGCCACAGGGAGTGTACTTGACGTGAAGCATGTCTTTTGGTTATCTGTGGTGGGACCGACCGGCCGCTAAGGGACGCATGAAGCCACCGAGGCATATGATGTTTGACATCTACCTTAGCCGTCCACAAGGATGTTCTAGTTGGCTGTACGTCGCAAAAAAAAACAACAGAGCTCCGTGGTATTGACGTGCTAAAAGCTTTTATAGTATGTTTCTTAGTAGCAAGCAATGAAAGCCAATTATTAATACCAAGATATAGCTTTACACATTATAGTATATTGGCATGTGCTTTATAATAAAAAATAAAAAAAGGTTTTGATGGTGATGAAATGCTCCACACAGCCACAGTAATACTGGTAGTGTTTATACGGTCTCATAAGAGATTTAGATGCTGTACTGCCAAAATGTTTCTCTCCATAAATTGGAAAATGCATTCTTCTGGCAGGACAGGGTATGTTATGTCAGATCTCTCTCTGCGTCTCCTGCTGTTCTCCCGGAATACAAACCAACAGGACCAACCAGGCGAACCTTGCCTATTTCCCCCTTTGTGTGGCACTCTCAAATGGATATCAGCACCGTCCACTCAGGCCCAGGAATAACTGCATTAGTCACTGGTTGTGATAGCTGCACAAGGGCCCCGGTCACAATGGCCGTGTCTGTGACACGTGCTTAGACATGCCACAGACAGGCCAGCCCCAGACGGACGGCTGCTCGTTATCAGGTAGCCTCCAAAGGAAACGGTGCCACCAGGTAGGCCGGCACTTCAACTAAAAACAACATCCTGGGCGGCTGGGGCCAAACTGGATGGGTCCTTTCCTGCTTGGCCAAGCAGTCACTTTACGTTGGGAGAATCCAGGCAGAGGGAATCTACTTCCTACCCTCTGCTTCTGCTCCGACTACACACACACACACACACATACACACACACTGACACACACACTGACACACACACTGACCTGTCCTGCGTGCCGACGGAGCCCAGCTTGTCGTTCTTGGCGCAGAAGTCGGGCGAGCTCTGTAGGTAGACCAGCTCGTTCTCCCTCACCGGCCGGATGTCGATGTCCTTGGGCACCAGCTGCTTGCGCGTGCCCATGGGTCGGTGAACCACCTTGGTGGCGGACAGGTACTTGGTCTTGAGGTCCATGGCGATGTCCCGCAGGTCCTGGAGGCCCTTCCAGCAGGTCCTGATGGAGCAGGAGCCCGAGACGCCGTGGCATTTACACTTCATGACCAGGGCGTCTCTCAGGGCCTGGACATGCAGGGCAGAGAGCACGCGGGTCACATACAGGACTTCCTCCACGTACGGTACAGACCAGGTGTACCACAGACCACATTACGTCACGTAAATACACACCTTTATGTTGCATATTGGGTATGCTCTCACTTGGTATTATCCTCAATAAAAAAGGAAGTTGTCATTATTTGATACTATATTGTAGGTTGGATTTCAACACAATCAAAATATAATTTATAAGCAATAACAACAATCTTAATATCTCAGTTTTATGGCCACTTGTGCATGGTTTTCAATACGTTATGATCAGGTTATAGTTTTCTGGTATAATAAGTAGAATTACAGTACACTGTATTGGAGCCGAACTTCCCATTAACTTCCTGTTCAACATGAACCCTCAGGGGGTTCTGGCTCTGTGCTCACCTGCCTGCCGACCTCGCTGTTGTGCAGGTGCATCAGCTTGTTGGCATGGGAACCGGCCCTCTTCATCTTCATGGAGGCGTCGGAGAACTTGGAGCCCATCATCAGGCCGTAGTGCAGGTTGTCAGCGCAGCCGCCCCAGCGGTAGCCCGGCTCCGGGATCTCCCCGGGGATGGGCCCGCACGAGCACAGCCGCAGGTCCCCGGACGTGCACGCCCGCGCGATGGTGTGGCTGATGGCCGCGGCCGACAGGGCGTAGACGAACGCCGACTCCCTCGTTCCTGGCGGGGCGAGCGACAGGGAAGGGTGAGGCCGTGTGTCGTTTCATTGGCTAACTTCTGTCCAAGGCACGTCTAGTATGGTCAGCTAGGCGCGCTAGTTTCAACACGGCGCTGGTAGACATGAACGCCGACTCTGAAGCCACACGTATGCCTGAAGGCCAGGGAACAAGTCCTGCCAAAGCCCACGAGTTTCCTGCTCTTCCCCGCCTTCCTCCGGTCTCAGTTAACAAACAAGAACTAACATGACAAAATGTGTTCAAACCCAGACTGTCCACGTGAAGTTATAAGATTGATGTAATTGGTGGTGACGCCTGTACACGGAGAGCACATATGTTAAGGCTGAAGAGGAAATGGAGGTGAAGGAAGAATCATGCATGACCAAAGGCCGATGTAGATCAAAGCCTTCCCTCGATAGAAAAGAACCATCTCCTTCAATATGGCATTTCTAAGTACCCTTTGGGATTAAACATAGATATATATCACAGTCCAAGACTGGAACACAGACTGAAATGCAGTCGGATAATAGCGGGGAATTTGGAAGTAATAAGACAATTATTAGTCGAATTCTATGGCATGGAGAAGCATGTTCTGGGGGGAAGGGGGGAAGGGGGAGGGGGGGGGTCTCAAATATCTGTTTCATCGTGAGCTGCTTTTGCAGAATTCTCAGAAATGCAGGGAGTAAATTGGTTGGCCACATAAAAAGAGAAAGACAAGACAAGATGGGGGATTCAAAACAGAAGAGATTCTTGAAATGGATCTGTAAAGATGCAGTTTTCGTATAACTCATTGTGCAACTTTCAAACAGTCCACTGTGGCGTGTGAGACACCGTTAGGAGAACATGGATCGTCACACTGAAACTGAAAATTCTCAACTAAAACCAGATGCATGCAGCGAGAAGACTAATGACCCTATGTTGGGATATTTGTCCTAATTCCATGAACTTCAAGGCCACCAAGAGTTAAACACTCCTTTGAAAATGCTTAGCTTTCTTTGATTTACAACAGTTCAAGTATACAGCCTTACATTTTCCTATGTGTACAGATCAGATACATAAAACCCTTCATTTGTGTATTTTTCCTGTTCCTGGAAACTCTTTGCTTGTGGAAACACATTGGTGTAATTTGAGAAAGACAAAGATTCTTTAAGCCGCCTGTACCTCTGTCAAGGTCTGGACGGTATTTCGGGGCATCGACGGGGATCTCGATGGAAGAGCAGTTCCAGCGCATATCAGCGAAGGTCTTCTGGCAGGTTTTCTTCACCTCTCTGGCAGCTTGGATGATGGTTTGCATGAGCTCCAGGTTGGTGCGGCAGAGCTGTGCTTGGGAGGAAACCAGGCCAGGGAGCATCTTGCAGTGTTGGGTCTGGTTGATGTGTAACGAGGCAGGCGTATGTGATAGCGTTCTAGGGAAAATATAGGATAAGACCAAGGTCAGTTTAAGTTGCACAGTATGTGGATGTTTTTTGCTTGAATTACTGCATATTAACAGTTCCCTTTGTTTCTGGAAAAGAATACTATGGGAATGCTATGGGGATACTGAGGCATGCAAGTCAGATGTTGTGACTATTATTTAACTGTACTGTTTGCCATTTGAGTTCCTCTTTGTACCCAATTTTCTAACCCTTCTCATTATGGACTAACACACACACACACACACACACACACTTGATGTAGGGAAAAAATTGGCATGTATCAAAGCAGAGAAACCTCTTATCACAGTGGAGATCCCGAAGGCTATGCGGTTGTGGAATAATAATAAATTACAAGAGAACCTTCTTGGCTCAAGGTTGCTCTTTAAGCACAGAGGAGGCCCACAAGATATGGCCATGATGTGTACATTGAGGGGAGAAAAACTAAACAGAAAATGTCTGATCAGCATCAAACTGAGTTAGATCCATCAGCATTTGCATTTTTTCCTTCCACCAAAAGGTCTATAGCCTTGGCTTGCCATGAATCATCTCTTTACAGGCCATTAACGGGCGCACAGAATTCGTTTAAACAATTTAAACCTATTGAACATTAATGTAATAGAAACGCCACAGGAGGAGTGGGTCGGCTCTGATCTCTGAGCTTTCTGCATCTTGCTCTCTGCCGATACTTCGTGAGAACCAGGCAGCACCGGCTGTACCCTGGCCTGTTTCGGATTAGGGCCGAGGGGCCGCCACTCCGTGCCCGATGATAAGCTGTGACTCCCCTGTGCTCGTGGAAACCCAGCACTCACAGGTGTTTATGGCCGCATCTGTTTTGCATCGCATCGCCACATATTATGGAGGCTGTGAGAGGCCTCACTTGGATTTAACACACGCCAGTCCGTCCCCTAAAGGCGCGTTTGAATGAGTGTCAGCGCTACGACAAGTCTTTATGATAAGTTGTTGTGGACATATTGCTAAACCTGATCCTGAAGGTAACCTCTGTTCAGCTCAATTCGGCCCACTTCAGGTCAGTTCAGTTTAGTTCATTTGTGCGTGGTAAAAAGTGGTAATAGCTAAACAAAGGGTTAATGAAGAAACAAAGGGTCTATTGTAAACATTTGAGTCTTTCTTGAGAAAGAAAAAAAGTGAATTAAAATAGGCTTATATACTTATATATATTTTCTTAAACTCCTCGTTTACTTTTACCATTACACCCATATAACATGCTGCTAATTATTTTTTAACGCCATTTTTTGCCACACTACAAGATACCTTAGGGAATTATATAAGAAGCACATGTCGTGTAGCTTTCCTTCCCTCCAAGACATCGATTTTCTTTTCTTTTTTTTATGTTTCCACAATTATGTTCTTTTTCATTAAAATCACAAACGTCAGAGAAGACAATCTTAAATTTACATGCATCCTCCTTTAACTAAACCTGCATTTTTGCAATCCAATTTCTAAGGTTTCTATTTACAACGTGAGAAAATGGCGGCCACCGGAACAAGGTCTGAGACATGCGCTCTTCAAATAGACTCCACTAACTAGCCTATTGCTGTCTGCTTAATGTGTCCACACAGCCATGTCCATGTCTAGTGAGACTGCTATAAAACCATTTAAAAATAGCAAACAGTTCCATAATAATTAATTTGAATAATGTTGTTTCCACATTGCTGGTGCTGAGCCTAGCTCACCCCAGTCATGTAATATTTCTAGATTTATAACATGCTGAAAGATGAAGGAAGGAGCCCAAACAAAATAGTGGCTACTTCCTCACACGGGCTATTGTGTGAATGTAAGGCGTGTGAGGACACGCCTATGAGAAAGCAGAATAGTAGCCTATTACAGCGTTTTAGTGGTTCTCAAAATGTGGATCGGGACCCCCCGAAGGGTTGCGGCTTGCTTATTGGGGTGGGGTGGGGGTTTGCGAGATAAAAATGTCCAAAATTACAAAATAGACAAAATCTAAAATTCCATGTTTTGAGAAACTGCGTATTTTACAATTTTTTAATATCTAGTTTTAATGATGTTCATGGTTGTTTTATATACATTATATGCTTGATGTTTACATATTTTCCTTCCTTCTATTTGTATGTTTGCTATGCTATATCTTAAGCTATATCTTATGCTATTAAATTAAGTGGATCAGCGCTTGTTTTCTTATTTCAAACTTATTTGTGAGCCACAGGCCTACAGTTGGAATATACTTACAGCCATTTGATGCCCGAGCACACATGAGAGACTAGCAGGACCGTGAGCACACCAAGAGGCAGAACATAAGAGCCCTTCCTCATGATTTCAGTGCGGTTCCGGTTCAGAGGGGACAAAAATACAGGCCAACGAATAGCTTCTTCTTCTCAGACTGTTGCGCTCAAAGATCCACTGCCATGACACCGTCTCCACTCTGTTGTGGCCCTGTTATGAACGGGGTGAAAGCAAAGATCATTTGGTCATTGTATCATTTGGAAATTTGAGGATAAAAGAACTTCTCGCTTTCTGGTTGAACAAAAACATTTATGTAGCTTCAGTTATGAATAGTAGGGGAAAAAATCAAATACCCCAAGTATATATTAGTTCACTGATAGACAACAGTTATTTATTTACAATAAATGTATTTTGATTGTAAATGGATATTTATAAAAACGTATTCATTTGTTAAAGTTGCCTACACAAAAAACAAGGTTCAATATATATCCCACTTCTGCAAGCAAGCAAACCCACGTGTTATTATTAAGATTTATTTTTACAATAACTATTTATTTTATAAACCCCTCTGAAAAGTAAAATAAGCAGAGTAACTATGGCGATGGTACCCCCCCCCCCCCCACACACACACACACACACACACACACACACTTTTGAGGTTCATGACAGTTACTAATAATTGGTCCACAAGGAGAAATCCGAAGAATTTGAGATAGCATGACAGGCACAGCACACCCCACAGTCTTCCCTCCAGTGGACACACGAGTGCATCAGAGGCGCATTATCTCATAAGGCTTTTGGTAGTCCTGTGGTGATAAGAGATCTCTTTGAAGACCTCGTAAAATGTGTGCGTAAAACGCCCTAGTCGCAGATTATAGGCCTATTGTTGTTTGCTCACAGCGGTCCACTCACACAAGGGGCAAATAGCTTCACACTTGCAAAGTGTTCGATAGCCCGTGTCTTTCAACGAGCTATTAGTTACGCTAGGTGGGTGATTGGCAAGTCGAGTCTATTGGTCATGTGCTATTTCCCAATGATTAGCAGGAACCCCATGCAGCCTAATTAAGATTAACTAGATAAAAACACCACCCCACCACTCTGTTCAACAGTGTTTGGAAAGGGTCTGATAAAGTTTTAGCCTTATATAACGGTGTTAAAAATGTGATCTGTATAACCTGACATTGGCCCAGTATCCGATGACCGAACAAGGCAGAATAAAACCACATCTAACAGTGTATAAGTGTATACTTATGATATTCTGGGTTTACACCGTTTTTAAACTACTTGGATAGCCTATTAAACTACACTCACATCGGCCTCACTTATCTTTACTATAATAAGGACTTTTAAATGTTAGTTTGATGTTTTAGATGTTAACAACCCTAAACTTCCGATACATTTTGAATAAACCAACCGCACCTCACCTTTAATGGAACGCTCAACTTTGAAAAGTTGTAGGAAATAAAAGGTCTCAGCGGTCAAAATATCCTTTTTTCAATCAAACGCCAATCGGATGAATTCGTAAATCCACAATTCGGTTAGAGAAGAACTCCAAGCAGGTAAGCATCATTTGGGCAGAAGCCGTGTCGTGCTTCGGTGGTAGCGGGTGCGCGGTACGCCTGACGCCTCGTGCTGCGGAATGTATCGGACTCTCGCGGTGGTGGGGCAGCTCGCTCATAAGTACTCCTGCGGCGCTTTGATCTCGCTGTGATGTCAGCCGTGATTAGCATAAGAAAGCACATAGAAGTGGGACATACCTTGGAACGCGAACTATTAGCAAGGCTGTCTCTTAAGCGGGGAAGGAAAATGCATGTCATCTATTGTTTGTTACCAGCTCAACTGACCAATTTGGTCTTTCCTCTGAAAAGTAGATGGGTTATTTTATAAATAGGCTACGCAGAAGTCTTAGTAGCCTTCACTACTATATACTATACAGCCGACTACTAACATCTTACACACTTATATTTCTTTCAGAAAAGCTTAAAATAATTTACTGTTTTTACTGGTAGATACTGGGAAATACGTTGTATGTCAATAAAAATGATGAATAAAATTTCAACTAAAAAAAGTCCTATTTAAAGATAAAGACAAATCTCTTTATTTTTTTATTTGTAGTTTCTGAGGGTACCATATTCAATTTATTTTTCTCCTTGAGTAGCTCCATACATTTATTAATACATATATTTATTTTTTAAATCAAAATGTAGTGTTTCTGCTTTCACCGTAAACCATGCTTGTTAAAAAAGTCAGTCACTTTCACTTTATTTATTTTTCTCTTAAGAAACATTGCTTTCTGGTATTTATTCTCTTGAGCATTTTGTCTTTATACTTTGAAAATGTTATTTGCAGCATTATAAAAATCCACAAAATCTAGTTTATTTATTAGTTTATTATTCGCCGCAATTTTTTTTAAATAAGGACAATTAAAAATCACAGAATTTAAATTAAGTGTGAATATGTCACAGTGGTTCAACACACACACAAAACATTATACACACAATATATTCATATAATGTACTGAATTGTCTGTAACAAAATAAACAACAACATCAACAAACAAACAAAAAAAAACAGCATTTGTCCTTTTGCTTTCAAAACATTCACCAGGCTGTGAGCGATGTGCTGTGATAAGGTATAGCCTGATTGAGAATCATTGCCTCTACAAAGGCAACATTGAGCTAAAGTCCAGATCTTGACCTCTGCCTAACCTGCAAGACACCCCTGGGTCGGTGTGGGCAGGAGACCACGTTTTGTAGTGTAGGCACGTCTCCACACCAAAACATGACCCCTTCTGCCGGGAACGTGGCTCATTATATATCCAAACATGTAGTCCACCATTTCATATGTTGACTGAGTGTACGTACTCTACAGTGTGGCCATCATGGCCTCTGTTCCAAAGAGACTCAATGTGTTGTACGTGGCAGTCAACTGAGAATGGGCATAGGCTGCAGTGTGGAGGCGTTGTAGAACCGTGGACATCTGAAAGTAGAGCGCTTTACACCAAGGCTCTCCATTCCCGGTAAACCAGAATCAACACACACGCTCCCTTGATCTCCCATCCAGCCCCATAGTCAATAAACGGGCAAGTGAGCCACACTGTACAAGTATATAATAATGTACCATCAGAATTATTTTTATCATTTCAACAATATTGATTGAAACCCATGTGTGACAACAATTTACTTTGGATGAATTTCCTGTTAAATTTGAAACAGCAGAATAAGCAAATATATTTATATATTTACTATATACATGCTCATACATACTATTTTGACTATCTTAAAATAATAAGATAGTCGCCATATGGCAGCTATTAGAAGTTTAATATCTAAAGCCAATGTGCAAACTTATTTCAGAGAAAGATTTTAACTCATACCATCAAATATTGATCGGCCAGGATGGTAAGTAAGTGTCCAATCTCTGTTAATTCAGAAAAAATTCATTCTTTAATAATTCCTATAATATGAGCTTTCACTTTGTTAAGGGACCATTGCAACTATATTAGATTATTTATTTTGGAGAACTAGGAGAGAAAATATATAGTAGTGCAAGAGTACATTAAACATATGTAAATTGATAGTAAAAAAATAAAAACATTTACAGATGGTAATAATAAAAAGAGAACTGAACACAGCTTTGACCGTAACACAGCGCTAACTTTTGAAAGGAATGAGTCCTATACCTCACATTGTTCGCCTCATTGTCCCCCTATCTCAAGAACCTGGGGGTAATATCAAGAGTCTGGAGGCTCAGCAGACAGAGATAAGGGCACTCAACTTTCACCCATGAGATCTGGACCTGAATGGGTCCCGAGTCAGTTATACTACTGTAAAAATCCCCCCATGCTCTCGGCTGAACGCGCTGTAATGTCGTATTGAGCTCAGGCCATCTTATATTTAACAGTCAATGAACGTTCAAATGCTGTGTTCTTTTTTACTTTTTAATTTAAATTACATATTTATTCATGAATGTAATAATGTTTCCCTCCCACTGTGCAAACATTTCTGTTAGAAATGTCACCTCAAGCAACATCAGACCAGTTCAACCTCTGAATACTGTCAAACGATTAAAACATGATATTGATCATCATTAATTACTCCACATTTTACTCACATTCAACTGTAATTGTAAAACAAGAGCAGAACAAAGAATGTTCAGAGAGAAACAAAAACAGAATCCATAGCTGTCCTTTTTCATAAACTGCGTACAACCAAACACCTAACAGTACAGAGTGTGGTTTTCTGCTTACATAACCAAAAACAAGAACAGTGTGTATTTTACACAGCATATTTAAAAGCTTAATATTATCAAAGGAGAAGGCGGCATTAGGAACAGTTTGTGGGGTTGAGCCGGGCCATGTGAAAATCCAATCATTTTCTCCGAGCGTTCTCCGGTGCCCATCCTGTGAGAGCTGCAGTCCCTCACAGCAGGGATGACCACAGAAACAACAATCTCCGTCCAATTCATGCCCTGTAGGACAAGATTGGAGCCACATCTTTTGTGTACCATTTGTTTATAGCCTTTCTTCTATTGTGCTCCGAGGACAGAGTTCTTTCAAGTGACAGATGGGTGGCACTTTTGAACACATCATGTGGTCTTCAAGGACTGCTCAGACTCCAGGAAGGTCTACACCGGGCCTATGCGTGACTGTTCATCTTTTTATGAAGCCTCGGGCAAAGCCTCCACACAGGATATAAGGCTTATTAGCACAAGGTTATTTCTAATACCATAATTGTTATTACATGGTTTCTGTTTGAGCTCATTTTAAAAAGATCCCTGCACCACAAGCTCAATCAGTCTAAGATTTGTGCATTCCAATGTCTGCTGCTAATAAAACACGAATAAATACACTTATTTACCTTACACTATATGAGAGAAATAACTGAAATTGTTGTATTGTGTATAAATGTGCCTTGTTCATCATCATCAAAAGTCACATTTGTTTCTTCCAACACTACGAATGGCAGTGTCACTTTGTATGAAGCCATATCGCTGTGCCTGATGCGGTGTTGCTGAAAGAAGAGAGAGATGGGCAGGTAATAAGTGTTGAGGTGAGCCACATGGATGCGGTGATGACTTGAGCAGAACCTGGGGCCCTAGCTCCAATAAACACAGCCACAAACAGACATAGACGGCAACCAGCCACAGGTATAGATAGATCTATTATTATTATTATTATGATTTCCCCCCTTTCAAAATATGGGTGCATTTAGACTAATACACATAATAACACTAAATTCTGGAAAATGTATGAAGGGGGAACATTTTGACTTCCTAATAGCGCAACTATTCACTGTCAAATCAAAATAAAACAATTCTTCACAACATGTGATACAGCACTGACAGTCTAGAAGAAATGCCTTAAAAAGCGGGGCAAAACATTTTTAATAAAAGGAACATGCAATTTGTTTAATATGTAAAGCTAATGCTGCAACATGTTTCTTCTGAAGGCATACTAAATTGTTTGTCTTGAGGATTAGAATGTCAAAAAATTATATTTGTCAGGCGGCATCTCAAACCAGTTTATTTGTAGAACACGCTGAATTCCTGCCTGTCCTCTGAAGGGAAACCTTGAAATAAAATCCATTTAGGCCTCTACTTTTCTTGTGTCCAGAAAGTAGTTAAATCCTGGCTGTGTATGGACATGATTACAGAGCCACAGAGCGCAAAACCTTGACTTTAAGCAGGAAACCTGGTTCATGGGTCAATGATGGCAATACGTTGTTTTGGTTAGACAGAGGATGTACTCCCCTTGCTAGAACACACCGACTGTACCTGTAATAATGTTCGCCCCGTCTTTAAAAGTGGAAACAAAGCACAACCTGTACAAGGAGGTTCATCACTTTTGGCAAGGGGTCTGCATATGGCTACAGAACGGCCCTGGGCTGATCTCCAGTCTGCAAACCACGCAGCTGGCGGCCCACGGCATAGACAAGTTAGTTTTCTCTGCAGCTGAACAGAGACACGGAGATTCAGCCTTCACACTGAGCTGAGCACTAACAATCGGGCTTTTGTCTGGGAGGGATCTGCTGTTACCGCTCACAGGAAGAATACATGCCTCTTTAAGTATTCTAGGTGAGGTTATCACTGATTATCAAGTGTTTCTCAACTTCACAGTGAAAAGCAATGAAAAATGCTATCTGATGTTTTCGGAAACATGTCTTTTCATAGGTCCCGATAGCAGCAATGATTATTCTCGAGATTGTAGAGCCGTCAGAAATTAAATTGAAAACTAAGTTTTGAATATTCACATTTAGTCGTATTTTTCTACACTGACTGAACACATTCTACACCAGTTAAACAGTCAGACAAAAGGAAAACCACAAATTATTAATTACATGTCAAATGACTTACTTTAGACCTATTTCTAACAATGCATGAAAAAATATGGTGCTTTCATCAGTTAACCATGAAAACTTTTCATATGATGAAACATCCAAGTAAACAAAAACAAGGAATCACTGTTAACTTAAATCCATAAGGCAATATAAACCTTAATTCCATTCCAGCCGGCCATATTTGAATAGAGGCAGATCCTCCATTGTCATATGATGTGCAACAAGGCTACTTAACAGGGATAATTTCTCACCAGTAACACTATACATCTTGTGACCCTAGAGGGGGTGACGATTACCTTGCTGTTCCTGATGCCAGGACAGGGCAATCGGTCCTGGTGTAAAGACTCACCGGAATTTGTAGCAAATTATTTACAGCAAACCCACAGAATGCCCTGGTCCTAATAAATTAGGTATTAACCAGACAACAGTGGCTGGCACAATGCAAGTGAAAAAGTGACGGATCACATCAGGGACACCTGGAGACTACTGAAAATCTCTCTCTCACACAGATGTAGACCTACAACACACAGAGCGGTTGATGGCAGTAATCACATTATGCAGTTCACAATGAAAAAATTGAACCCGTTTAAGAAATTTATCAAACACCTAAATACCTTTCGATCCTCACCTCCTTGGTGGTCCTAGAGTTGGAAAACTCATTCCTCTTTCTTCTATAAATTTACCTAGAGGCTAACTTCCATTTAGCAATCAATAAATCATTAATCACATTAACTATGAAGCTTCGGTTACCAAAAAAAAAAAGAGAACTACACCGCAGCTATGTTACGGAAAAGTTCTTGTTTTTCTTAAACATTACTCTGCTCTATACAGTAATATGTAATATATATATATATATATACATAAATACATTCATACACACACACACACACACACACAACCTTTATGACATATGTACTAGGATTGCAAATCTTGTTTATAGTTTAGTTTGCATTTTGTGGTTGACGTTAAAGATTAATTAAAATGAGAACAGCTCACATTTGCTAAACAATAAAATGTTACAACTACCATTCTAAAAAGAGCTAAGCCTTGCGAGGTATAGGGTTGCTGTGTTGAGAACTGCTGTGCCAGTTACTTAGTTCCTCTGAGGGGAATTCACAGGCTCACTGCGCCATCTTGTGTCATCTTAGTGTCTTGACTACACATAATTCAACATAGCCTACATAAAAACGACCAAAAAAAAAAGAACTTCATTTTGGAGCCTTTTATTCCTTTTTTTGACAAATATATATATATATATATATATATATATATATATGAAGATCTTCCTTTTAAGGAAACATTCTTTTGAAGACATGATTAGAGCAAATTCATTCCTGTATATTGACAGGAATCCTAAGAAATCATCAAGACATTAAATGATGGAAATCTTCATTTCTAATTGTGCCAAAATTGCGTAATTTAGTATTTGTAATGAATTTGAAAGTGAGTCTACGCATTTTTGGTAATGCTAAAAACAAATCCATTTCAAATGGCTGATGGGACATTTTTAAACATCTGTAATCATGATACATGGGGTGGAATATTCATTTTGCATAAAGGCACACAAGCATTGATAACCCTCAGTTGAGCATTGCTTTTTTGGCAAGACGTTGGTCCCAATGGGCAGTACAAATTACAGAAAAGAACAAAACGGAAAAAAATAAACATAGACCTTCGCTTGCAGAAAAACAATAAATCGAACTTAGTTCAATAGTGTACATAGAAATATTCGGTCAAGTTCCACACATAGGACTTAAATTTGGGTTTGAGGATACATTAGGCCACAAGCATGGACATCCTCTTAAAAGCTCAGCAGAAGCTTACCTCAAGGGAAGACTTTCAACTATCACAGAGGGTGTAGCTCTGTAAGGGATCTTTTCTGCTGCTGTATAAATCCCTGCAAGTTCTTTTTTCCCTGCCTGAATGTGCTCTCCTTTCTTGAGAATGGCAAGATAACCTGGAGTCTGAGGAGAGTTTCGATGTTACTGAAATTTCTTATCTGTGATGTCTTCAGGGTGTCGAGCACAGTTGTTGGGAGATAGCCTGCCAAAGGATCCAGCCATTTCTCCTTCCAAGTTTTCATCTCATGATGGAGGTAGACTTTATCTGGCAAGTCTTCCTTGAACAGACGGAACACAAGACCACTAACCATGCTCGTTTCTACTTTGGACATTGCGTATGGAACAATCTCCAAAGACCTCAGTGTATCCATTACCTGTTCTGTAAAGAGGTCTGTAAATTCAGCAATGGAGTGCTCTACCACTTTCGTGCTTATGGATTCTTTGTAAAACTCACTCAGGGGCTCTAGAAGCACTGAATGCATCATTGCAACCTGGAGTTTGGATGCCAACGTGACAGCTTCCTCAAACCAGGCTGAATGGTGGCCGTCGATATCGCTTTTCAAATTGCCAAGGGATGCTTTGACATCAGGCAGCGTATTAACAGCAAGCAACATGTCAAGGGGTTTACCTTGAAGAGATTGGCTTAGCTTTTTTGTTAGATTTAAGACATTCTTCTGCACCACTGTTGAGAAAATGAACTCAAAGTTTCTGACTGCATCAAAGAACTGTAACGCTTGCTGCTGTTCTGAGCTACTTCCTTCCCCCTTAAGCTCATTCAAGCACAACATGACTGCTTCTAAAATCTCTACTATCACTTCATGCATGTCATGACTCTTCTCCCAATTTTTGATGAGTTTGTCCCTCAACTCGTTACCCTTCACCTCATCATGCTGGAACACATGAATGATCATGTCTTCCACTTTGTTCTGGCGCTGTGAGTTCTCCGTTAGCCACTGAAGCATGTTCTCTATCAAAATTGATCCATCAGCTGCTTCCTTAACAGAAGAGGATCTAGCCAACCACACATTAAGAGACAGGGCAGAAGTAACCGTTCGTACAGCCTGAGGGTATTTCTCAGCTATTGCTAAGCATACAGCCCTCATTTTAACTCCCACTTCACCTACACTCAGCAAGGCCTGTCCTCTGCAGTACTCCATGTTCAGGCCCCATTTTTCTGACAGTGCAGTTTCAATAGCGTCTGTAAGGACAACAGGGTCTTCTCTAAATGGGACAAAGGCCAGTGTCTCCTCACATTGGATGTCTTCTTTGTTTAAGTACCTAATGCAAAGAGGGATGTATAGTTCACCTTCAATATCAACAGCCTGCTCAGTTATCACTGTGAAGAACTGGGAGTCCCAGAGTTCCTTGAGGATTTGTTCGCGTATTTGTGGGTCATAGAAAGACATTGTCTGCCGTGGTTCTTTAGGGCCCTGTAAAATGACGTCTTCGGCCATTTTCTCCTCTCCATCAATGGGGAGCTCTGCTACAGATTCAATTAATTCAGCCGTCTCTGCTGGAAAGACCTCGAGAGCTCCTAATTTTGAAAACAAACATGGAAATGTTAGCATCCCACCCTGCCCTTTATTCAGAGACACACTAAACAAACTATAACTGCTCCACCATCAGCCTTGTTCATAATTTTGGGATTTAAATGTAGGATTATACATGAAGTTGTTAAAAAAACAAAAGACAGGGGTAGGCCTTAATCTAAAATAGATAAGCATTGTTAGAAAATTGGCTTGACTAAGAATCAATAGAACCACTTTGGCTGTTCCCGATTTGGGAATATGTTTACACACTGCACTAAAAAGCAGGAACGGATTACAAAAACCCCAAAACTGAGTAGAGAAGATGAGTAAACAGATAAAAACAAAACAAAACAAAATGGTACTGTCAAGACAATTTCCTAACATAAACAGATAGGTTCATGTGAACCAAAAGAAAAAGTGCATGGAAATCAATATTTATCATCAATATAACGATGGTGATAACACAACTTCAGGTATCACTATTCTCTGACCTAGTGGTCTTGATGTTTGACTCTCCAGGAAATGCTAAACCCAGGACTAGTATTTAATCTCTTCATCTTGTCTGGGGAAAACACCCTTAGGTGTGAAAATTATATTTTATACATTATAAATTCACATACCTTTGTTCAGCTTCAGACCTTGAAAGGTTTCCATTACCTAAACATTGCAGTAAAACGTTAGCCCATGCCACTTGAAAATCTAAATTTCTGTAATTATATTTTCATATCAAAAGAGATTGTGGTACATCTTTTATTCTAGACTTTATCACTTTGGATTTACCTGAGACAAAGTAGGACTGCTCTCTGGATCAAGCTCTATACACTTCTTTATGACCTCCGTCAGTCTTTGCAGACTTTGGTGATGAGTGAGGAGCATCGCACGGTCGGTTCTGCTGCCCTTGCAGATGGTGTTCTTCAGTAGATCCTTCATGGAATTCAGGGTAGTCTTCATCAGGTCCCACTCTATGCTCACACTGGGCAAAACAGCCACTATGCGCAGAAGCAGGGTCACAGTGGGGTGGCTCTTCGCCTCCGGGTGGAGTAACGTTTCAGAGATCGACGTGGGCGGAGCCACATCCTGGTATTTATCCCTCCAGACGGCCGCCCAGGCATTGACTTCCTGCTCAACTGTGTCAGGTTCAGGAAGATCGGTCAGGTAGAGGCTAAAGGGCTTGTCTGTGGATTCGAGGAGGATGGACTGTGAATTACAGGAAGGCAGCAGGGACAGGACCGACAGAGCCTTCAGGTGGCTGTCTGAGAAGCTGTGCTTCATTTCTTCGAGGAGACTTTTGAGGAGAGGGACGCTTACATTTTCCCTGTAGTAGATCTCCGGGGACTCATAGGCGTTGGCTTCCTCTGGGAAACACACTTGTTCGGGAGACAATTTGGTTGCTAGCTGGAATGCCTGCTCAAACCAAGGGGTATGCACGGTACTCATGTTCTCCAGCATTTTGTTTAGTGTTTCCATGATTTCAGGGATTTTCTCCACCTCACATATAATATCAGCAGGGTTGCCACAGCGGAACACAGTACTGCAATTGCGAAGAGGAGCACAAGCATTCTTTAAGATGACTAGGCAGACAATGAAGTCCATACTTCTCACAGCAGTAGAGAGCACCTGGGCATGCAATGCTGTGGCACCAGTGGCAGTGGTGCTTACAGATTCTAAACAGCTGAGTATTCCCTCCAGCGTGTCAGCGAGGATATCAAAGAAGTCCTCCCTCTTTTTCCAACGTGAGCAACAGGTTTCGGGTACCTCCTCCAGTGCCTCCCTGGGTGTGTTTAACAGCCCATCAACAGCCTGTGCCAACTGCCCCTCCAGACCAGGAGACTTGTCAAAGAACAGCAGTAGGTCTTCCGCAATATCCAGCATCTTTGTTACTGCAGGACAAGGCACACTTCCAGCCAGCCAGTAGGCAAGGCCACAGGACTCACTAGGTGTCACAACAGACAGGGGATAGCTGTTCAGGAAATCCAGAGACATTTTCTTTAGGCTGTGGCAAGCAGAGCCAAAGTTCATAAACGCTTGTCCACGGCACTGCGACATTGGCAAGCCCCAATTCTCAGTGAGAATTTTTGCAAGACTCTTGGCCTGTCTGTCAACGTCACAAGTTCTATCAAATGGCAAGAAGCCAAAAAGCTCCACTTTGGGAGCAGTTTCACCCACATACCTGACAAAAACGGGTAAATGGGTCTTATCAGCTATTCTAACAGGTTTGTCTGTTATCAGAGAGAAGAAAGGAGACTCCTGTATCTCCTGAAGGATAACGTCTCTGATTGCTTTTATGAGCATTTTCATAATTTCTGCCTCGTCTATGCTAGGTGTGAATTTGCCTTCACCCCCAAACCAGTGACACATAGTAAGTTCTTGAATAAATTTGTCCTCCTCCTCTTTAGAGACATCACAAAAACTGCAATTCTTTTTCCCCAGAAGAGCAGCCAGCCTGAATACAGTCTCCAAGCTCTGATGGTTATCACCAATGTGCCCATTCTCATCTGCTGGCTTCATGATCTGGTCCTCGTTTCTGTCAGTAGACTGCTGACGCATGGGCTCATCTGGCTCTTCTTTGATTTGATCCACTAAATTGTGGACAAAAGAAAAAAGCGTATTACGCATGGCAAGCATTGTTTATACCAATAAATAAATTATTTATAATGCATTATTATTGTGATTTGTTATAAGGAAAACATCACACCATGATTTATGAAATTATAACATGATTTTTGTATTAAATAATTTGTATTACAGTTTGTGTTGTACACTGCAGTACATAGTGATGGACGAAGCTATTGCTTCTTAGATTTATTAACCGTTGAATCACATAAATACTGTATGTCCAATAGTGACATTTTGTGATTAGAAAGAAAGAAAACATCAATCAGATCTTACATTTGCCTTCAGCTCAGATCATCTTAGCTACAAATCACTTTGACAACTAAATTTATACATTTAACTAACAAACTCTTTAACAAAAGATTTCACTACATCGCAAGAAAGGTTCAGTATTTCAGGCAAAGCCCATCCTTATCTCATTTCATTTTTATCAAATCCTAATTTTCCGCTGTGATAGCAAATTACATTACATTTAAGACTGTACCTTCCATGTTATTTTCCGAGGTCTTCAAAATACTTTTGGATTCTTTGTCCTGTGAATAAAAACGGAACAAATATGACACATACACTGGCTTGATTAAAAACAGGCACAGTTTTAATAAACAGTAATACCATATTTAAGATAGAGCAGATAAACCTACCAGACAAATCCCCTCCAAGGCCTGGGGCGTGATCTTCACACACTGGCTCACCATGCGGTCTAGGTCCCTGCTGAAGTTTGTTCCCACCTGCAGCATGGCCAAGCAGGCTGTCCTGTCTTTGGGGCTTGTGTTTCTCAAGTACTTCTGGAACATCTTATGGCGCATTACCACCCCGCAGTCCTCAAGCGCTGTGCTGGGCAACACGGACATAATTTTCAGCAGTGTGTTGATGTTGCTAAAATATTGCATGAGGGGCAGACGCAGAGTGTGAAAAATAGAGCCCGGTATGGTCGCAGATGCAACTTTCGTCTTCCACGTCACCCTCCAGCAGCATAGCTCTGTGAAGAAGTTTTCAGCGTCAGGAAGATCGCTGCTGTAAAGGGGAGGCTTTGACTTCAAGCTCTCGAACATGTAACTCACGGTTACAGAGCAGGGAACCAGAGAGAGGAAATTCAGAGCCTCTTTGTGGTCATCGGAAAAATGATCCTTCACTGCGTTGATAAGGTTATCCATAAGGGGCACACTTAGACAATCTCTGTAATATCCGATGGGCTTCATCATGTTGTCCCTTGGTAAGGTGTTCTCGGGGACTTCAATCTGCACTCGTAGGCTCTGTGCAATAGCACAGGCTTCATCAAACCAATTCTGGTGGAACACCTTCATGTTTGTTTTTACTCTGTTAAGAGTGGCCACAATGCCACTGATCTGGCATAGTTGGGAGGCAGCACTGAAATGGTCCTTCTGCAGTCCAGCGCTGAGCTCTTTAGTAAAGGAAGACGTGTTCTTTAAGATAACCATGGCAATGATGAAGCCAAAGTCCATTATCTTGGGAATAAGTGCCCCAGCCTGTTCAGAGACAACAGATTTCCATCTCTGTGGGTTATTTTTGATTTTCTCCAGACACTCAACCAGGGGCTCTAGCATTTGCACAAAGACTTCATAAGAGTCGTGCTTTTCTTGCCAGGAGCTGCAGAACTTCCCTTGTAACTCCTGGACCTTCTCATAGCTCTCTCTGAGGCCATAGGCGATGACATGGTCGAGCTGCTTTTCAAGTGACGCATTGCTGCCAAAGAACATCAAAACTTCCTCGAAGGAGTCAAGGGCTCTTTTAACGGTAGGCACTGGGATTGATTTTGACCACCACGTGTTGAAAGAGTAGCACGAGCTATGTGTGCTAATGGCAAGCGGGTAGGACTCTTGGACCTTGCAAGCAAAGGCTTTCAGCTTGTAGGAGACATCCCCAGAGCCCAGGTAGGCCTGACCTCTGCAGTATTTCAGGTGGAGACGCCACTCCTCTGTGACTATTTGATGCAGGCGCAGTATCATGTCCTCACACTCAAGATCTGCCTCTAGGAATCCCATCAGCTCCAATCTCATCACGTCAAAACTATCCACGAACCTTAGAAAAAGGGGAAGGTAGTCTCTCTCTCCTATCTGTACAACGCGATCGATGAGCAGAGAGAAGAAGGAACTTCCTACTTCTGTGAGGATTCCCTCACGCACTGCGTCCTCGCACACAGTGAGGACTTCTTTCATCTCAGACTTGGACACGTACTCTACCTCCCCTTCTTTATCCGCAGAGGCCTCACCGCCCTGCCGACTCTGACTGTTGCACGCAGCAGTCACTGCGGCCTGCAGTGCAGATTTCAGAGCTTCTTTGTCCGTCTCGGCACACTTCATTTCAGCGAGCCTTTCAGCCTCCAGTTCTATGGTCATGAGTTGTGATACTTCTTCATTGTCTTTCTCAGCGCTGTGTCCATCATTCTCACAGTTTGCCACTGTAACAAAAAGGCATGAAAAGGGTCTTATGAGATAAGGTGAACATTACACATGATACAGATAAACAATAATACAACAAAACAATAATGCTATATAATGTAGCATAGCAGGAATCCAGTCATTTTAAATTTACACTATAGGCACCAAAAGTTTCTGCCCCAGCTCACTGTTTACGTTTAAGCACAAGACTGTAGAGAGGCTGTAGGGGGAAGAACGGAGAATACTTTGAGCCTAGGCGTTATATAGGGGGTGGAGAGGAGAGAAGGGAGAGACACCCAGCACACGGACACAAATTGAGTAGGGTGCCTTTAAATATTAGATTTGCTTATAGGATTGTATTATATATTATATAATAATATATTATATTAACGAATATAACAACAAGAACAGACTCTTGGTACACTTGGTACATAACAATTGTCGTAAGATAGGTTATTTGTTTTTTCCCCTTAAAAAAAAAGTGGTTGTTCCCCTCTTGCCCATATAAGACTATTGCCAGTGGCAAAGGCATCATCCAGCTCTTTAGACCTATGCTCTTACCAACCAGGACCAATCCCCAGCACTCAGACACTGCCTCCCTGCTCTTCATGCTGGACCTTCTTGCATTTTAAATATTGTAATAGGCAGAGAAAAGCCCAAACAGTGTTCTCTGTCTCTTTAGATACACTAGAATACATGGTTGCTTTATCTATAAAAAGGAGGGGGGAAATCATAACAAAAATGTCCAATTTTAGTTGTCATATACTGTAGCCAGTTACCCCACTATTTGAAGCTTTGTTTCCGGTTGTTGTTTTTAATTTCATGGGTGGAATACAATTATATTTCAAATAGAAAGGATAATGGAGCCTTTTGCAATACACAAGTGTCACTCACCTTGGGATTGCATCTCAGGCCCAGTAGCATCCTATTAAAGAAAGAAAGAAAGAAAGAAAGATAATTAATTATTTTTACTTATTGAAACAAACATTACATTAGGTATTTAGGTACAACATTTGATTTGTATGTCATGTACAGTACAGGACTTTGAATTAAAAAAAAAATTTTAAACTCACTATTTGCAGCAACTGGAATATGTCAGGATGCTTCTGCACATAGGACTCCACCATCTGTTCGATACTGAAGTGCACATCTTGGTTCACAAAGACATAGGCCATGCTGCATTGCCTCTGCTCCTCTGGCGTTGCTCTGAGGTAGGAGTGGCATCGCTCCAATACCATATTGTACTGCCCGTAGACATCTGCCTCTGCATTCACACATGGAACAGTGCCCAACACCCTCAGCAGACTCTGCACGTTTGGGTAAAACCCAATATCTGGAATCTTCAAGGTAGCAAACACCGTTGTGGGCAAGATCCTGCGCTTGCTAGCATGCCTCCACTTCACCTCCCAGCAACCGAGCTCTTCATAGAATGTGTCAGGCCTGGCAAGGTTGTTCAGGTTGGCATCTGCCACCTTATCCCTGCGGATGCTGAAATTGTGGTCGGCCATGTAAGACGGCACCAGTGAGAGCCAGCGGAGGATCCTCACCATCTCCGTGCTGAACACTCGCTTCACCTCTGCGACAAGATACTGCAAGATAGGCCTGCTCAATGTTTCTCTGAAAAAGTCATCCAGAGGGGTTTCATTCAGGGCGGCTTGGTCCCTCTCAGATGTCGTTTCTGGCCTGATGACCTCAGCTCCCAACTTCTTTGCACGGGCCACTGCATCTGCAAACCATTTCCTATGGAATATTGCGAGTTCCTGCTGGTATTTGCTCACCAGCTTTAAGGCATTGGAAATAGTGTACTGCAAGGTGCTGCTGATGCTGATTATTCCCCTGAGACTCGAATTGAGTATGCTCACACAACAAAGGGTGTTTTTCAAAACAACGAGAGTGATGATGAAATTGAAATTCTTTAAAATAGGCTTCAGCTTGGCCAACTGTTCGGCAGTATCTTCATCTACCTTTGAGATCATCTCATTGATGCAGTTCAGAAAAGGCTCAAGAATGTCCAACATAGTCTGAAAGGCATCAGTGCTGTATTCCCAGGTACCACGGTAGGCCTCCTTGATCCTGTCCACCTCCCCCTTCACATGCCCATAAATCATCTGGATTTTCCCATCCAATCTTTTGCAAAGCTCCGGCGTTCTCCTGAGTAGTGTGGCCACCTCCTCAACGGTGTCCGCAACTTGCTGAATCGAGTGCACAGGCATGCAGCGAATAATCCATATGTTGAAGGCGTATGGGTCGCTGGGGGCCAGCACCACCTGCGGAAACTCCTGAAGAATCCTGCAGGTAATTTCTCTCATTTTCTGACACATGCTGCCAGTAACCAAATAGGTGAGTCCGCGGCAATGCTCCATCCTCAGTCCCCACTTATTTCTCAATTCGGAGAGAAGCATGTAGAAGAGATTTTCAGCATCCATGTCACAGGGCAGGAACCCGATGAGGTGCTTTTGTAGGAATCCGGCCACTGTGACGGACCTAATGAAAACGGGAATCTGATCCTTCCCCTCGATGTTGGTCACGTCTTGAAACAGGATGGAGAAGAATCGAGCCGACCGCAAGCTGTTCTGTATCTCCTCCCGCATGAGGTCCTCGCTGAACTGGAGGATTTCCTTCCGATCGATTCTCTCCACACAGATCGGGTTGAGGTTTTGTTGACCCCTTGCACCTCCCATAGGCTCGTCTGTGCTCTTTGCCCCATTGATGCTAAACCCAGTGAGGGCAAGGACTTCTTTGAAATAAACCTTAAGGGTCTCTTTAGCTTTGGAGGTTGTTCCCTCCTCTTGGTTCTGGACATCCTGATGTAATTCACACGTCACAGTATTTTCTGTAGATATTTCGGACTGCTCAGTCACTGCAGGTGTTTCTGTGTTTTCTGATATGAAGATGAAAGGTAAAAAAAAAAAAAATTCCAGTCAATTGTATGGTTTTCATATAGACTACAGTATGCACATACAGAAAATATAGCCACTTAAAGAAAATTGGCATTATGTAGGCATAATGTGTGTTTTCTTTTCATTCGAGTATTAAAATTGTGTCTACCTTTAGTTTTCTTCACAGAAGCATCTTCTTCCTCTGTCTGAGTATATAAAAATGATAACGGTCAAATATTTCTAGGCACAAATTCATATTTTTTCCAAAGCTATAAAAAAAGTTATTTATAATATTGAGAATGAAGAAAGCTTACAGGATCTCGGGCCCGTTTCCTGTTGCTGGTTGATGGATTATTTGATGGTGCTGCAAAATCGAATATAGTTGGAATTGCATCTTCCTTCAAAACACTGGAATTCTCCTGAAAAACACCAATCATACAAGTTACGTCCCAATTGTAATGATCTGTTTATATCATATTAATGGTAAACATAATAGAAAATGACATGACTATATGTTCAGTTTATATGTAACTATAGCAGTTCTTTAATTATTAAATATTCTCATAACATTAGGTATTGTTGGTCAAGGTTAAGTAATGATGCAGTTATCAGTTACTCATGTTCTTCGTAGCCTTGTCATCTTTGTTTGAGTGCCTGACGTGTAGTTGGTAGGCGAGTAACATGGAACTGCACGGGACTAGACTTTTTGCCTTTGCTCATGCCAATAACACATCACATGCAGTCTTAGTTCTTACCTCACTGGAGATGAGAGAGGGCTCAAAGTGTTTTGCGCAAAGTCTATAGAGCTTATGCAACTGTTCAGGAGCCTCTGCTGCCAAGTCTTGGCGATGACAGTTGGTCAACCATTGTTTGCAGCTGCAAAAGAAATATTCAAAATCAGACAATTTTTAAAAAAAGATTTAAAGGTTATAAAATAGTGTAATTTACTGACACAGAAAGTTGAAATATATTTTAATCTAGAGGAGGAAAAAAAAAAAAAACATCTGAAGACCAGATGTAAACAAGACAAGAGAAATCAGAGATGCATAGTACGCATGTTGGACGCCCATTCTTGAATTATATTGAACTAGTGTTTCAGTGGCCAAAATAGTTTGAAATGTGACGTAAAGGCCAGTCACTAGTGATGCGAGCGTGGGTCAGGTTTTTTTTTTTTTTTTTTAAATACCGGCACCCACCCGACCTGCGAGAGCTAATCCGCACCACCCCAAAAATGTGTGTTGATCAACCACTTGAACCCGAATCCGACCCGCAAACCGCCAAATTCAGCCTGTATAGCGATGGCATCCATATCATAGAGTAAGATATAACGAGATAACGTTTTCTTCTTTAATGTGCGTTTAAAAAAGGGACAGACACTGGGTGTAGACAATAAGGTTTTGCAGAACCATCGTAGGCTAGGCTACAGTAAAGTGAGCACTGTTTTTGGGCCGTTTGCCCAAACGTTAGCGTAATACATTGATTGCAATGCATAGCCTTTTGCATCTGAGACTAGGCTACTAAATAAACAGACAAATTGTTGGTTTGTTCTTTATTGTTGAATAGCAGAAAAACAAGTAGCCTAATGAGAGGACCTGTGTGCGTTTGTGTGTGTGTGTGTGTGTGTGTTTTGAGAGAGAGAGAGAGAGAGATGGAAGGCCTAGCCTATCGCATGCCACTTGGAGAGCCCTATAACGCATAGCCTACTGCACGTGGTATTTTGTCCCTTTTTTTACCCAACCCGCCCACACCTGCAATATTTTCTGGTAAGCTTACCAGAACCCGCCCGACCCGCGGGTCGACCCGCCTGTCACTCCTAGCCACCACTCAAAAACAATGGAATTCCCAACAATCCTAAATGCACAGTAGGCTATATGTTATTATCCTAATGAAAGCATCATCAATAGCCTATTGTCCCAATAACATCCAGCCTTGTCACATCATTCCCACAATAGAATACTTACTTATGTTCTTAACAGTATTTGAGAGATATGTAAAAAACAGAATTATTATTATCCAGTTTTCCATGTGCTCCTTTATAAATCCTCTATACATATTTTCATTCACTAATTCAGTTACACTCCAATTTGCTGAAATGTAGCCTTTTGATTGTTGCGATTTTACATTTGTGCAGTTCGAGTCTCAGGGGTAAAAAGGCTATCACAAACTCAAATAATATCACTTAAAGGTTTATATTTATCACAAACAAATGAAATCTGACTCAAGCTTATCTTTAGAACACATGCTTGTAGGTAAACACATAACGATGGTCGTTAATATTTAAACACGTACATTACATTTGTGCGTATGCCAGCAAGTCGTATGTAATTTTACAATAAAAACCAAAAATGTCGTTATTATAGGCAATAACTCAACAGGAGGCGCCAGACTCAGTATGGGTGCATTGGATGCTGCAAGTAAAATTGTCTAATGACAATTCAAATTAAATGTGGGTTACCATATGTTACTATCCACTACGAAGTATAACTATTAAAACCGAGTTTGACATTAAAAGCGGCCATCACACTAAATCCTGAAGAGCAACATTATGGTTTATAAAATAATCGGAAATTCGAGTCATTTCCATGCTATACTCCTAACACTAGTAAGACGGTAGGTGTCGTTCACTAAATTAAAATTACACTAGTAAAAAGTTGCCACGTCAGGTTTTACAAAAGTGTCTGTGAATGCATACAAGGAGGCGCAGCGCTGATCAATAACATACGATAGTTTCGACCTCCGATTCAAAAATGAATAGAGGCAATTTTACTGGGACTTTTCTTTCAGGAACAGTCTGCGCCATTTTCAACAGAGTTGTGTCCCTGTTGGCTAACATGATGCTAGGCTTATGCTAATGGTGGATAGCCACAACACATTCTGCACACACGCGGTGACAGATTTATTACTAGAATAAGAAGGAATACACGGAACACTTACCACTCTGGGTCTAAGGGAAAGCTGAAAAGGGGAAAATCGTGATCTGATTTCCCTTGCTGGAATCCACAATTCGTTGCGGCACAGCAGTCAGTCATTTTGGACTGCATATAGGTAGCTAGCTAGCAGCACAGCTAGCTGGCGGCTGCAAGCTGGTAAGCCTACTGTGAGCAAACCTGAAGCTGGGTCTACCAAGTCATGCTTGGTGCAAAACCTGCAGCCGACACGTCGAGTTTATTCCAGTTTTGCCGAACGTCTATGAGCGAAATTAACTAAAGACTTATTACATTCTTTGAAAAGTTGATGCGTGGTGTGCCGACAGCATGTAACCCCATTAACCAGGAACTGAAATGTACGATGCCTTTCGTGACCTGTAGAGAGCAGCGTGGTACTGTGGGGTCTAGTTTGCGTGTTGTTTTTTTTGTCGTCGTCCTTTTCATGCGAGGTTGAGCCTTACTGAGCCTACTGCTGGACTATGTAGGCCTAGTTTATTTTTCCACATTCTGTCCCATATCACGTCTATGATCCTGTCTTTTTTATTTTTATTTAAGTTTATTACTTTTTGAAAAACTGTATTCACATTCAACTGTTAAATCCATCCTGACGAATGTACTTACCACTTGAAATACAAAACCTTTATTTTTTTAACATTGCCAGGCAAATGACAACATATTGCAACACAATAACCGAACAAAATGCCTGCCGTTCTATTAATCACTTCTACATTCAAAACATATTTACAATAATGAAAAATTGTTGCTTTTTCTGTTCAAACCTGCATCCCCAATATTAATTAGATTAGTGAATTATAATTTTTCACTGCAGAAAATATGATAATGGACCAATTACATATATACATGGCAACATAACAGCAGTTTGTTTACAACAGGATTGTACCTAAACCAAATCTGCAACACGCACAATACAAGTTGTGTAAATTCCAGTTATTTATTTAACATTTTAAACTTAACATCTCAGACAAAAAATGGCCATACACATTTGAAATATTTATATTTTCATACACTGTCTGGTTGACCCCTAGAGCAGGAGTCTGACACTCTTTAATATTTTAATTATAAAACTTCAACACTGGAAATGTTTTCGTCATTTAAAACAAAAACAAAAAAAGACACTGGGATAATGCTGTGCTTATAATAAAGTCTTGGCAAGCATGTCATTAATAATCATGACAAGGCTGCCTGCAAATGTGCATTGTTAAACTGATGACAATATTGATTCTAGTATAGTCTATTATACGATTAACCTATATTGCAGCCTACAAAAGCGATTGAAAATTTGAATGAATTAATAAAGAAGCGTTTCATAATTGTTAAAAAAGTAATAAAAAAAACTTAAAAAAAAAAAAAAAACTACCACACACACGTAATAACAAGAAAACTATATGGTATGTCTGGAATTTAGCTACAATATCAACAAACAAAAAAAACTTGTAGGAATCCCTACTGCACAGTCTCAGTTTCAGGGTATGTCTTCAGATAAGTCTCAACCATTGAGTCCAAGTCATGCCTAACATCAATGTTTACGTTCAGAAGGGCGAGAGTTTTTGATCTGTATTTGTCCGACGTGTTCTCAACATATCCCTTGAAGCGCCTGTAGGCCACATCACTTTTGCCCTCGAGGACAAAGGTGGGCAGGGTGCCAACCACCCTCAGGACCGCAAGCACGTTTGGGAAGAATTTAACGTCAGCCAGCTGCAGTGTCTCAAGGAGAGTGCAGGGCAGAGGGTCACCCTTTGACCGGTGGCTCCATTTAACGGACCAGCAGTGCAGCTCGGCAGAAAGAGTGCTGGCATTGGGGATGTCATCTTTGTACATGTGTATGTTCTGCTCTTCAGGCTCCGTGGCCTTATTTTCCCCCAGGACACCGGGGACCAGACACAGACACTTCAGGGCCTTCAGGTGATCGTCACAGAAGAGCTCCTGGACTTCTTTGATGACGTGGTTTACCACGGGACTGGACAGATGCTCCTTGTAGTAACTCTCTGGCAGCATCGCTGCTCCAGATTCCAACCGTTGCCTTCTGAAGAACGACCTTGGCACTTTGACTGGGATCTCCAGAGCAGCAGCTAGGTTCACGGCTTCATCGTGCCAGAACTCGTGATATACATCGATGTTGTCTTGTACTTCCACCAAGGAGTGCAGAACCGCCTTTAGGCAGTTTGTCGCAAAATGGGCCTCTTTCGCTTCCGCTTGTACATTCTTCCCAAAGGCTCGGACCAGCGTTAGAACGTTTTTCAGCACAACCAATGACATGACAAACTCAAAATCAGCTAGGGCCTTTGAAATCTCTAAAGCGTCTTGTGTCACCTGGTCACTCCATCTCATCTCTTCGTTGTCATGGACGCTGTCGACACAGAGCAGCAGTGACTCTAGGATGTCAACTGCCGTCTCGAACGCATCGTGCGTCGCGGTCCAGCGGGTCTGACAAACTTCTTTCAGCTGATTGGCTTTTTCTTCTTTATCTGCATAGAAGATTGAAATGGCATTCTCAAACTCTGACTGAAGTGAAGGGGAGTCCAGGAAGAAGGAATCAATCTTCCTTAAGGTAGACATGACGAGGTGAACTCCGGAGAAATCCATTCCATTGGCCAGCGAAATATTTAAGGCGCAGGTGGATATTGGTGCAAGTACAGCCAATGGATACTTCTCTGTAAGCTTTGCAGCAAAAGCTTTTATTTTGCTAAAATATGTGGCAGAATAGAAATGGGCCTGGCCTCTGCAGTTATCCATATTTATGCCCCACTTGTTTGTCAATTCAGACAGCAGTCCCTCAGCCAGGGCCTGACCATCACCTTCAAAAGACAAGAATCCTAAAAACCTTTCTTGCTGGGTGTTATCTTGGTCAACATAGCGCAAAAAGACAGGCAGGTACAACTCATCTGAGATCTTCACCAAGTCATCGGTCACTAATGAGAAAAACACATTTTTTCGGACTTCCTCCAAAAGCTCATTGCGAATGCATTCCTCACACACTTCCAACAACTGATTCAGCATCGTTGTGGAACAGTGCTCCTTGTTCACAGGGTCTGCCTCACTCCTCTTCTTGAGGGCTTCGTCTCCTGCATTTACACAGTAGTCGAACAATGCCTGGAAGTTGCAAGAAGCAAGTGTCTCCTCTTCATCATTATTATCAGGCCCTTTTAGAGGAATGTTCTGCCCCCCCAACAGTACCAAAACGTCAAATAAAGATTTAATATGCTCTTTGCGCTCTGCTCCCTCCTCTTCGTCCTTTTTTGCAGGGTCATCTTGAAGTTTCTCTGCTTGGGTCTTTTTGCTTTCTACAGGGGAAATACAAATTGTTGTGAGAAAGCAATACGAATTTTACTTCTTTTTGGTAAAGACATAAAGATAGATCTGACTAGGCTACCATTTTTTTCTTCAAAAATACTCAAAACTAAGACTACAAAGAATACTAATGTGAACCTATGCTTTAGGGTTCACGCAAAATGTAATTATGACTCACTTTTCTTTGCTATATTCTTCACTTCATCATCTTCAGTCTGCCCAAATAAAAGAGAAACAGAATGACATATTTATAATAAAAACAAAAACATTAGCCCGGTTGCACACATTTTCTACATAAAACCTGACCTACCTTCTCGCTGCCACGCTTTGTCTGTCCATTCGGAGGCTTGTGTGATATATCAAATTCAGTTGGTATGGCATCATCCTTCAACACTTTTACAGCATCCTGCGATAACACAAATGGTACATTCAATAAAATAATTGGCATGCAAATACATGAAAATTCATACTATACACAAGTTTTAACAGCATGTGCCACTTGTAAAAATAACTTACATTATTTTCAAACGAAGATGCATCAAAATGTTTTACACAGAGTCTGTAGTATCTGTACAACTGGTCAGCGGATTTATCCTCGTGATCCATTTTGCAATTTTGAACCCATTTCTTACATCTGATGAGAGAGATGAAACTACATTGAAAACACAGTAGCATTGAAAATCGCTTATCAAAAGCTAGCAAACGAACAATTAATCAAAATACTGGATACATTTGACATTTTGCTCTTTGTAAAGGCTACGTAGTTAATTAAGAAAAAAGTACTAATGACTTATAGCTAACAATGTCCTGGTTAAGTTTTGGTTTGATGTAGGCTTTAAAACTATTTATCTGGTTGGTTCAAGGACCAAGAAAGATGGGCACATCACACTCATATTTAGGTCCTTGCACAGATAATACTGATTATGTAAAAATTACACAAATATCTCTCAAATTTGCAAAACAGGGTGAAGCATAGAAAAAGTTCCATAACGGGAACAAACTTCCAGGAGATCTCACCTGACCTTCAGGTTAGTCAACTGCCTGCCAAAAGTTCTTTTGAGTTTTGTAAGACAAAGTTTCATAGACATAGAGGTCACTGGTACCGGTACTGGTTTTATTCCCCCCCATATATTTTATTTATCCCTATAAAGCATTTTAAATTACCATGCGAATTAAATGTGCTATAAAAAAAATACCCGCATTGCCTGGAAAAACGAAAACCTTATCTAAATGAAGAAGAAACGGTTATCACTGAAACATTTACACACACTTCTTCAATACAGTATGTATTGCCACTGGCACTGAATAATCTTAAACGCACCTAGCGGTATCAGGGCTTAGCCTACACTGTGAGGTGACAGACAGACACGTCGTACGTTTATGTTGAAATATATTGAAAGTTTAAAAAGAACCGTTATGGATATAAGATTGCAAGTATTGGGTACAGTAAAATAGTTTACAATTTATACTGTTCACAGATTATCACATATTCGCTTCCCAATGACTCGATGCTCTTTTTATGCTATGCTTACCGTTCAGGATCTTTCGGAAACCTGAAGAGGGGCTGACTGTTGTGTTTGCCATTGGGGCAATTCATTGCAGCGCAGTGATTTTGCATCGTTGGTTTGTTTCATGTAAGGTGATCACAGCTATGCTATCCACTACAACCTGTCATAACGCAGACGAGAGAGAGAGAGAAGTGCGCGCACACCGTCTCTTTCCCACAATCCCTTGCACTCCTTTTCCGCGTATATTCTTCTTCTTTCGTTTTGAATCGTTTGGTCAACACGCTACCGCCACTTGCAGGACCATGTTATAGGAAAGTTCATAAAGCATAAAGTGCTTAATATACGAGGGGAAAATGTCTATAGGCAAAAAAGTGCTTACTATACGAGGGTAAAATGTCTATAGGCACAAAAGTAGACATTTGATGTATTGCGTACACTGCAATAAAATCTCACGAATTTGTACGGTATGTATGGATTTTGCTATAAAACCAAAACGACCTGACACGCGGGTATGTCAGTTCAGTTGAGTTGGTAAGCATGAGTAATGTATTGGCTCTTTGACAGACAGAAAAATAGCTGCTTGCATTTTGGGTGTGTACCTTAAGACCAGTATCAATGGAATTCTATTTTGGTTCAAACATTCAAAAGAACAGAACAGTGAGGGCAGTTTGCTTGAGCTCTAGGTCCGCCTCCGCGTGTCCCGTGCTCGCCTTGGACGCATTCAATTGGTTGGTTCTTTCTTCTCGCGATAAAACCTTGACCAATTCCAGCGCAGAGGCGCCAAAGTCAAACCGAGACGAGTTGCGTTTCACTCCAACGCGAGTGTTGCTTGCTGCTGGAGGCGGTTTTGTATTAGTATCCTTCGTGTTTCACACAAATACTGCAGCAAAAAACGGTAAGTCAACATTAAATTGGGCTTCTAAAGATTTTAGCTTGCATGGATTTACCGGCAATCGTCACACAGATGGAATTGTTAACTGCCTCTAATATCAACTACGTTGTTATTGATATATAGACAACGGTAGCTCAATGTTTTGCTACAGGGCGTATGACTTTGAGTTCCAAACTCAATGTATTCGTTAAGGAGGTCTAAACGTTTAACACGGTTAAATGAAATCCAACTTAAGTATTAATTGCTTCAATCGTCTTTCAGCTCTGCCAAGAAAATGGATACAGTTGCGACTTCAAGGCGACATCCCAACATTCAAAAAGTAAGTAATGAGTAAACATTCTTTAAACATGTTTTCGTGTCTTTGGATCGAAACTGTACTCTCGAATACTTAATGACTTATTTTTTCATTAGGGAAACAAAGAGAATGCCCAACCTGCTGGAAGCAAGTCCTCTCTTAAACGAAATGTTTCCAAACTGGGGTCTACTTCAACAGCTCCCTTGAAACAGAAAAGCAATGAAAAGGAGGAGACGCAGGCAAAAAAAATAGGCTTTCAGAAAGTTAAGCCTAAAAAGGAAAACGTCTTATCTTCTGGAGATGCTCTAAAAAAGAGTAAGACTGTACAGAAGGATAACGGAGCGGTTAATGATACCAGAAATAGCCTTTCTCTGGCTTTCCGCACTGAGCAGGCTGTGAAATACAGAAAACTTGCAGAGGCCACAAAGCCACCAATTGTGCCATCAGCAAGATCTGCTCTAGGCATGTATAAAGGCAAGGTTGTCCAGTCCAAAATCGGATCCATTTGGAAGTCTAGTGGTGCAACAATGGAGACAACTGAAAAATCCAACGTGAAGCCATCTGCACCCAAAGTATCCCAAAACGTTGGAAATCTAACCAAGACGAGGTCCAAGTCTATTGCTGATTTGCCTGGGAAGGGTGTAGTGAAGCTACAACCCTCAAGACCCAAGTCTGTGTCAGACGGACCGCCCCCGGTCTCCAAGCGCCTTGTCACTAGCCGTCCTCCAGCTCGCTCTGCCCCACCACCCCCCAGCTCCAGGATCACTGTAGTGCCCAAGGGAAAAGGGACTCGAGGCAACACAGCCATGGCCCCGGTTGATGGAGACAAAGTCAAGAAGCATGTCGGTAGCACCCTCAGCCAATACAGAGTTTGCACGGAGACTGCAGAGGAAAGAAGGTTCGTATTTGTTTAAGTCAAATGTCTTTTTGGCTTCATTGATAATTACAGATCAGAGGTGCTCTAACTTGTTTTATGTGCCCATTTCTCAGGGCAAAGCTGTCTGAGTGGTTGGCTTCCAAAGGAAAGTCTCTCAAGAGACCAGCCATGACAGCGGCAGCAGCAGCCCCCAAAACCAAAGCTGCCACAAAAGCCGTAGTTCAGACTAGGTGCCAGGTTGAATCTCAAGTTGACCCTGAGCTCGCTGTCCAGCGTGAACCTGAGCCCAGTCGGGATCATCACGGAACTGGTTCTATTGCCGCTCCCCATGAAGAACTCGAGAGGCCTGAAAAAATGACCCACAACTCAACCCCACAGATCATGAACACTACGCTGGACCTGCTGGACAACTCTGATATGGATCTCCCTGTTGACCCAGAGCCCAAAATAAATGATGTATGTAATGCGAATGCTCATCATTTTCCTCACTGAATGACCCGGGTAAGGGAGAAACATTCCTTTGAGTGCCACCACACCGAACTTCTGTTCTTTTCATGACAGATTGTGGTAAACCTGTGTGATGCCTTGGCAGCCTTGGAGACCCCATCGGCGTGTGAGGATGGTAAGTTATTTTAATGTATACTGGTCAAGCAAGGCCAGCTATACCTGCTTTATTTTGTATTTTTTTTTATTATTAATGATTATATTATTGTCATCCACTCTGAGCTTTTGATTTATACTTGTGGTGTTCTATCAATCTATTTCATCCCCCAGCAGCTCAGCCAATAAATGATGAGTCTAGAGGTGTTGTAATGGAGGCCAATAATAAATCCCAAGGTGACATGAAGAGTGACTTGTGTGAGGATGTTGTAGAAGAGGACGAAGCAGAAGAGGAAGAGGAATTTGATGAAAGTGATGAAGATGACGATGAAAAGGACCTGATGGGCGGAGCCTCAGTGGTCAAATACAGTGTCAAGACAACGCCATACCTCCAAAGGTAAGATTGTAACCCGGGGAAAACATTTTACACTTTTATTATTTTGTTTTATTTTGATAAATACAAGGCATTAAATGCAGACTACAAAAACTAAAATGAACTGATCTTAATCCAAACCGCTATTTATAAAACCTTTTAGTGTTAAGAAGACTATCGAAGGTGAGGCCAGTGCTTGTGGGTCTCGGCGCAAAAGCAGCATCAAGGACCTCAAGTTTCTAACACCAGTTCGCCGTTCATGCCGCATCCAGCGCAAGTCTTCCCGCCTGCCTGGAATGCTGATGGACCACGACCCCTGTGTGTCCTCATTGGCAGAGCTGGTCAAGATGGACGATGACCCAAACGCCTACATCTACAGAAAAAATCCTGCTCTTCTGGAAGACTTGCCAGACCAGCCCAAATACTTTTAGAGGACTGATATTTGCCAATATGTTTTTAAATGTTTGTGTTGTGATTTGGGACCTTTTTTATGAGAAGGTGCCCTCTTGAAGTTTTTAATGTAATTTAAGTGACTCGGCGCAGTTTGTCTGCAAATTAGTACGTCTTAGACTTTATAAAGCTCAATGTGCTTAAAAAAAAAACACTAGTTAAATAAAATATCCTCATCTTAAACCTGTACTAATAAAACTAAACACAGTAT
Source organism: Percopsis transmontana (assembly GCA_025447815.1). Classification (NCBI taxonomy): domain Eukaryota; kingdom Metazoa; phylum Chordata; class Actinopteri; order Percopsiformes; family Percopsidae; genus Percopsis; species Percopsis transmontana. Next base: position 61,645 of record JAOEHI010012527.1, read on the forward strand.
CTTGGGACTTATATGAATATTTCCCGAAGGGATTTGGACACTAAACTGAGAATAATTAGAATTTAATATGCCATTAGGCAATTACAATTAGGTCATTTAGCAGACATATTGCTATTACATGGACCAGATAGGGGTAAGGCATCTTGCTCAAGGATGCTTACAGGTAGGCCCACTCTGGGGCTCAAACCCACAACCTTCTGGCTGGGAGTCTAGCACCCAGACCACTAGGCTATCCTGCCCCCAATGTTCAACCTAAAAAGGTTATTGGCTGCAAGTACCTCTAAACATGGAGACAATTTTGGTGTTGAATACCATTTCAGTGGTATTAAAGGCAGGATGGTCTAGGTGTTGGACTCCCAGTCGTAAGTTCGAGCCCTAGTCGGCTTACCTGTAAGCATCCTTGAGCAAGATGCCTAACCCCTACGTGCTCTATGTAATTGTAAGTCGCTTTGGATAAAAGCGTCTGCTAAATGCTGTAACTATTAAATGTAGAAAAATGTATTCTAGCTTGCACCATTAGCTTTTTAACTGTCTTCCAAAACCAATCACAACACATACTGAACTCTGTATATCCCAGTAATAGAAACTCTATTCATCCAGTCTTTAGTCAAACAGCTATTGATAACAGGAGTAACAACGGTTACATTTCCCATTTTAATTGATCACATTGTAAAAATCCTCTTAAACAATCATTGTTTCATTTGGCCACTCATTTGCAGTTATTCCATCTCCACATTAGTTTGGATGTTTTTTTTATTTTTTATTAACACCAGCCCCTCTGAACCCCGATGACATTTCATAACAAAAGTATCCACAAAACAAAAAAAATCTCTGCTGCAGTTCACTTCCCATCCGGATCTCTAGTATAAAAGTACTAATTTCCCATCCGTCTGCTGATCACAATGAGGAAAGGCCTTCAGTGCTGTGCGCTCAAAGGGGTTTGCGACTTCTAAAGCGAGGCCTTATGTCCTTGACAGTCCTCGGTTGTCCAAGTCTTTGACCTGACGTTGAATAAAAGGATTTGTTAGAACAGTGATTAAGGTGCCGTTCAATTAAATGAGTGCACAGGACAAATGGATTAGTTAGAATTTGATTAGAAGAAACCACACTTATTTCATACTATATGAGAAGGATAGTGTAGGTTGATCCTATTACCTTGTATATTCTAACCAGCCAATGCTCTGTTGTGTAAGCCTCCTCCAACACGTCCAGCTCAAAGTCCTTGTTCCCAATTTCGGCGTTTCTCACTCTGTCATAACCCGGTGGGCGCTCTGAGGAAAAGATAATTTAATCAAAGTTAATTCATAGATAAATATTTTATTGCAATATAATTTAAGAATCTAATCTACATTTAATGTGAAAAGGGGAAATAAGATATTTTCAGTATAACCAGGGTAAATTATACCCCATTGATCTATCTAAATTTTCCTCTCCAACCTGGAAAAGGGAGAACTCAAATTTTGCGATGCCTTCCAATTCATACCTACCGGTAAGGTTTCTGGTAAACCTAATTTTCACGGTAATCTTAAACTAGTTGCTTGAGTTACATTGAAGGTAAACAATAGACAAGAATTCTACCCCTGTAAGCATACTTTCAATGGCCTATAAATGGACCCCCCCCCCCCCACCACCACCACCACCCCCACCCATAGCTCAGCTAGCCTGGGGTGTAGGCCGTGGAGTTACTCACTAGCCTCTGTGTAGACCTGGCCGAAGCGGTAGTAGCACATCTTGTACATGAGGCAGTTGAGCAGGACCGGAGAGCCCTCGCGGTCCACCCTGAACTCCCCGGTGGGGGTGTAGTAGTCATGCTCCTTGATGTGCCGGCCTGTATCTGTGCTGCCTCCGATACGCACCATCCACAGAAATTTGTTGATGTCTGAGGACACAGACGATCAGAAAGGTGGTCACAAAAACACCAGAATGCCATAGGTATTCACACTTAATCATGTAGTACATTCACACCCATATCATCAATAGCATCCCAGAGATCCTATCTGACATACCATCTGAAGAGTACCCAGTCAGCCCTCCGAAGATGACCAGGACGTAGCTGACATCCAGCTCCCTCATGATCTCATAAGCCCTCTCCTCTGTAGAGGCCATGGCCTGAATGAAGAGCACACAGTTTCGTCGACAGAGGGGACCGTTACTAGGGTTGGGGACCATTCACATTTTAATTCAGGTAGCTGGAATTCGGTCCCTTTTTTCAGTACTTTACTCTGCATCACAAATATTGCAGCAAGCGTCGTTTGTTTTGCAAAGTGTAACCACACCTGGGACCGCCATTGCCCTGACTGTGTTGAACACTGAACAAGCTGCAGAAGGAACATAGTCTCGCTTTCTCTCTTTCTTCTCTCACCCAGATGCACTCTCTGTCAGGTAGAGCCATTTGGCCCCGGTTGATATTACATGACATTACTTGGTAGTACGACATAATTCGGCCGGTTGACATAACCCTAACCGCTACGCTCTCCACATGGGAGCTTTGGTTAGCCACCGTTTATTTTGTAAAAAAAAAACAACAAAAAATAAAATAAACAGTGGAGCTTACCTGTCCCACCCTGGAGATATGCGTGTTATTCCACGTATTGTTGTCCACCAGGATGGTTCGATTAGCCATGGCAGTTATCTGGTATCCGTAATCCCACCACGACATCACCTTGGCATCCTGGGAGGGGAAGGTTTGAAATTAAAGTGACTACAACACAGTTACAATACAGTTCATCTCTACAGTTGAACAGAGATGTCAGCGCACGCCGAGGCTGACCTCGGGGGTGTTGTGGCGGAGCCAGTAGTACGCCTCTCTGAAATCGTCAAAGATGATGCGGCTGCCGTCCCCACCTCGGGCGGACAGCACGATGGAGGGCGAGGAGTAGGCCTCGCTGGTCACCCAGGTGGAGTGGAAGGTGTAGGTGATGAGGAAGAAGGCCATGACCAGAATCATCCCACTGGCAACCTGGAGGAGAACGCGACACAAGACGACACAATCCCCATTTAATGGCAGGCTGGCACTGTAGGTGCCGTGCTAGCGATGGCGCCCTCTAGTGATCACACCATGCCAGTGCGCGTCGGCTCCTCGCTCACCTCGTTCTTGATGGGGTAGGTGGCGTCCTGCTGCCTCTTGTTCTTCTTGTCTGGCCGGCTCACGTCCAGGTTCTTCATGTAGGTGGTGAGCACCTGGGACACGCCGATGCCTGACAGGATGCACATGACCGGGGCCAGCACCAACATGAGGCGCACCTGAGGTAACCGGGAGAGGCGGGCGCGGGATTAGTCGCGTTCCTCTCTACTCCTCCCCTTACAGGCACGTGCACGGCCGGGTCTCAAAATAAAACGGTGGGCTGGGGAGGAAATGTAAGCTTCTAGGGGCACCGCCTTTAAAAGCAGCAGGCGTGATGAGAAGCCTTACAATGGCCATTTTAAGCCTGTCTTGTGATCTAGCATCCAGAGGACCTACCATGACAGCTGAGAAGTACATGCTGGTGACTCCATACATGATGATGAAGATCCTGGCATCAGACAGGTTGTTGAAGCAGTAGTAGAGACCCACTGTCACAGAAGAGAAAAACGAAGAAAAAAATGTCAGTAGCTCAAACATTCCTACTATACAATGCATTTGCATTTCATGTCTTCTCTGTTCAAACAACACTAGCCAATGCATACAGCGCTGTAGAATTCATTCATTCATTAACCATCAATGGAAACACTTGGAAAGGATTAGCAGGGGAGAAACTATACGTTTTTTTAGGGATTTACTAGGGTCTAATCTTGGATCTAACACGTAGCCAGCTATCAAAGCATGCTTCGGAAATTAAGCCAACAGCACGCTCATCTTGACCAATCAAAAAAAAAAAAAAATTTAAAAAAAAGGATGTTCTCTGTAAAACCCTTAATTTTATTGAAAGCTTAAATATCTCTCTAATCTCATGTCCAGTCACCCGAAGCCGTCTCCACCTATCTGTGTAGGATGTGTGTGCATCCCCATTCCCCTGGCTGTGTCTCTGTACCTGGGAACATGAAGACCAGCAGCTGCAGGTCAAAGTAGTAAGAAGACCAAGTGGTGGGCTGGTGCTCAGACACAGAGGCGATGATGGGAATGTTGTTCTTGGCGTAGGAGGGGTCCAGCAGGGAGTAGAAGCGGCCCGTCCATGGAGAGATCTTCCCTAATGACCAACAACAACAACAACAACGAGCAGGGATCACCCATAGTCTCAATCCAGACGCATTGGACGAGCTGCGCTACAGATAAGCAAACGGAAACAAATGGAAAAGGACAATAGGAGATAGACCTAGAAGTGAACCTGGTAGAACCGTAGAGACACATGCACCGGTAGTGCTAACTGCCCCCCCACGGGAGTTCAGTAACATTAAAATCAGTAAAGATCTACTGTTGTGGTCCAAGAGAGATCCTCCCTTGACCCTTGGTCCAGATGGCACGATGAAGGCTCTCCTCTTACCGGTCAACATGAGCACGGTTCCCACGGAGAGCAGCAGGAAGCCCACAAGGGAGATGACACTCTTGAACAGCACTTCAAACTGCTGGGCATTGAGCTTGCTGCGCAGGTAGTCCACGAAGGCGTGGATCTGGCACAGGCCAAACACGCCGAAGGCCGCCATGTGTTCCGAAGACTGCACAGGCTGGGGGGGGGGGGGGGGGGGGGCAAGAGGTAAGCTGTGGTCCAAACAACGACGGTTAGCATGGGTTGCAGGCGAGTTGGGGGGGGGGGGGGGAAAAACCCCAGGTGTAACCCCTTTA
>JAOEHI010012528.1:0-31812 GCA_025447815.1 Percopsis transmontana
GGGACTTTTGTTTGTCACGGAATAAATCACCCAGACACAACTAGGTTAGGGAAATCAAACAGACACGTTCACTGCGGTGCTCAAACAGACACGTTCACGTGCACACTTATCCAACACTATCCAAGAACTCTGAGGAAAGGCCAATGTTTTCTTGTTATGCAAGGGGGGAGAGAGAGCAGGCCTCTCTCTCTCTCTCTCTCTCTCTCTCTCTCTGTCCTCCTCCTGTATGCTCCTTACCCCCTCTCTCCTCCTCCCTTAACCTCTCACGGTGACATGACAGTCATTACAGGCCAATCCAGTTCACAGGGACAGTGTTTTCTTGTTATGCAAGGGGGGAGAGAGAGCAGGCTTTTGAAGGCACACTAGAGTGGCAAGGCGACACATAAAAATGGCAAATACTCTAGACTCTAGACAGTTGAAATCAAAGCACCGCACCATTCTTACTGACACAAGTGACGAAGAGTTGCTTAGAGTAGCCACAACTGAATACAAGCAAGCCGTTTTGACATTTAATCATCCCACTGCTTCAAATAAAAGGATACAAAAGTTCAGACCTTAAAACTACATGCTGTCAACTATAAAAACTGTTCAAACCTTAACTAAAAACGGTTATGTGTTAAGGAATTAGGCCTACCCCTCTCTCTCTCTTTCTCTCTCTAATGTGTCACCATTACACACCCCCACACACAACTTTTTACAATATTATCGCTTCTACACATCACCCAGTTGCGGCTCCTAGTAAACAACAGCTTGGTCATTAGCATTAGCTAACACTCCATTCTCACTCTTTGTTGTTGCGTCCCATCGAGACTACAGCTACTGCATTTGTCTGAGGCACTACTTCCTGCCCTATTTTGTATTCTTGTTCAGGGGCGAGCACCATCCAGGTGTGCATCTTTGGCATGCGACGTATACTGAACATGCCAGCGCTCGCGGGTGTTATCATGTGTATACATTTAACAAATATCTACTATGTGTAGGCCAGCCATACAGCTTCCAGTCATGTCCATTCTGAGAGACAAGCCTTATTTGATACATCATCATCACTATACGTGTATTTACGTTGTAATGTAAGGCAATTACCTAATGCTAACAGCTGAAGTGACTTTTAACTCCTTCACACTATAAATAATTAAGTTAAAATAGTTAATCTAATCCAATAACCTTGAATACTTTTCATTCTCTGGTTTTACAAGGTTTACAAGGACGCTGTCATGCACCCTTGACCCGTTACAGTTAGGGCAAGACTATTCACACAGTAAGGGGATGCAGTGTCGTGTTTATAAACTTTTTAAAGGTATAGTAAGTAATATTGAATGTACACTAATAAAGAGTGTCCAAACAGTCCAACTCCACTCAGCTTCCCTGACACCTCCTTTCTCCTATTTAAACGTCCTGGCAGTCAAATCAGAAAGGCCAACAGAGGACACAATAACAAAGTGAAGAGTCAAATGGATCGATAGTCAGAAATATACTCTTTACAGCCTCAAATATAGATTAGTTATAGATATACACGTCCAAAAGAAGTGTTTTTTTGCTCGGGATATTTAAAGTGGGGCCCTGAGCTACGAAGAACATCTTTTTGGACCCCCAGTGGACCTCTTAAGACACAACCCGCCTGTTGGGCTGGACTGAGGTTAAACGCCTGCTGTGGCTTGTACACCTTCAAACGGCAGTTGGCTGCTGGGACCACAGGGCCGGCTGTGACGAGGTGCTCGGCCCTGGCACGTGGCAGTTTAACACGCACGTTGTACTGTGGCTACGGTGGGCTACATTAGCTGGGCTACGACGACACATTAATAACCACGCTGGGTCATTTTAGGGATGGAGGGAGAAGGGAGGAGAGGGGGAGGCAAAAGGTGAGGGGGCCGACTGATGTTTTTCCTTTGTGATCAATGTCAAGGACCACAGCTGTCCCTCTCCTTCCTCGGTCACTCCCGGTGGCGTCTGAAAATGTTACCCTTAACCGAGACTTAATCCATAGTTGGCAAACTATGGATTAAATTCCCCTGTAAATACCTCTCCGTTCCCCTCTCCCTTCCCCTCTCCCAGCATCCTGTATCTCCATCATGCCAGAAAGCTCCCCTTTTTGCCTACATAATGACTCAGACGCTCCGTTGAAAGGAAAGGTGGCATAGAGAGCCTGCTGCAAGTACTGCAACTGCAGCTCAAATGATGAAGACCTTCAAATGGCACAGACAGTCTGAGACAGAGAAGAGAGGCAACCCGCATGCGCAGGATTTTCTCTGTAAATATGTTGATATAACAAAGGGTATTTCATTGAAGTCAAGGTTTAATGAAAGGCTGTTGTGCAAGCCGCTCTAAACAAAAGAAACAGGGGAGACATCTGCACACCTCAATTTCTTCTGAGAATACAGCACAATGAGCAAGGTAGGATGAATCATTTACCTTCCCTTCCCCTTGATTAGCTGCGTGCAACACACCTGTGAAGATCTCCCTTTTGGAAAGTGTGGTTTTCGCTGCACTTATGCCTTGTGCACGTTAGAGGATTTTCAAATCTTAAACGACAGATTTAACAGTTTTTTTTATTTTAATTGCAAGAACGCACACTCTAGACAATTCAGTCAAGACGCAGGACAACACACTTGGGGTTTTACCCTTTTCGATTTCAGATTGGCGATTCCAGGGCCTTGAAACTTGCGTGATCAAACGTTGACTTCAGAGCAGAACAAATATGGAGGTAGCCGTCAGCTAGTAGCGCTTTTGTGTGCTATGAGAAACAAAACAGGAGAAAAAAAACCTGTGGCTGAGAAGATGGAATCAGCATGACTTATTCATGTTTCTGTTCTACACATGTATGCAACATCCGGTTGGTGACGCTTTTCCGTCAGCTCGCTCTCATTGTCTATTAGAAGGATGGCCCACTCGGAATATAAATGCCTAATGTAACCATCACCATTCTTATTAACAGGTTAAGAGCTGAGCCGATCATTCAGCATAGTATATAGTTTTATCAATTTCATCAATCGGATTGAGTTCAATCTTAATTTAAAAAATGGCTGATGTAACCACATATTGGTTATTACAAATAGTTCAAATTATTTAGTTCAAATACCACTTATATTGGTGAGTGGTAATTAACGTGCAACAATATTGGCCTAATGATTTAAGACGGAATGGGCAATTCGTGTACAAATGTTTCAATGCAGTACCTCCAGGGTATACATCATACTCAATAATACATACTCATACGCTTGTAAAGATATTGGAGAAAAAAAAAACATACAGAATGGTGAAATCCTTCACCACGTCCCTTTTAATACACAGCTCTCAGATCCAGACCATTCCAGCAGAGGTCTTCAACCAGTGTGGATGAAGACATAATAATTTGGTTTTAGTGGGGCCTTATTTGTTTGCATATGCCAAAAGTACGCTCTCTAACTGGCTACATGGTACATATAGGGAATGTAGAGGTTAACACTGAGAAAACAGGAAGAAATAAACAGCAAGGTACGGCATCCACTTTTGATGCAGGGGGCAGGATAGTCTAGTGGTCTGGGTGTTGGACTCCCAGCCGTAAGGGCGTGGGTTTGAGCCCCCCAGAGTTGGCCTACCTGTAAGCATCCTTGATGCCTAACCCCTACCTGCTCCATGTAATAGCAGCATGTAACTGTAAGTCGCTTTGGATAAAAGCGTCTGCTAAATGACCTAATTGAAGCCCACAATTTGCCCACGATGAAGAGGAAGACTTGGACCTCATTAGCTGCAATTACAAAAAAAGTTGAAATGGAGGCTGATGCCTTCTACTTGCTTCACTGGTATGGATCTGTCACACACTCGCCATCGGATGAGCGTTGGCAAGATTTTCAGAGAAATTTGGCAAGTCACCATGCAGGCCTGAGAGGAAGTGCCATGTTGCCAGTGACCCAAACAAACAGCGGTGAGTCTATTCAGCTTCTGGGACCGAGCCACCGCAGTATGTATACGCAGACAGTATGTATATGCGTCACCCATCCTCAGCCTGATAATAGAGTCATAACTCCGTCCTGCTGACTCAGCTCGAATTGTCCAATTTAATCGTGTCACTCTAAATGGCCCACGCAGCTAAATGTGAACGCCTGGCCACAACTGGAGAACCCAGCATAATCCTACAATGTCCCAGAATACTACACTGTACAATGCAGACCGCCACCGTGAAGTACTCTGCATTTATCTTACTGACACAGTGCCAATACAATAAAATACAATACTCTATATCACATTTCCTTTTTAAAAATGAGCGTGTACAAATATCTTTTACATGACAGCATCGAGCCGTGTCCGCGCACATTGCGATGTAATATGAACCACCGAGTGGTGCAGAAAAACAAAGCAGGAAAGACTGCAGGGACACATGGGCGTATTTTGTGAGACATCACCCATGGTCTTGTGAAGAGCTTTACGGACGTCACTATTATCTTAGTATTGGAGCCGACCTTGACGTTAACCCTCTTGGGTCATGTTATCTCTCGCTGTTGATTGCAACATGCCCTTTTTCAACCTTCATCTTAAAAGGAGCAACAATTTTCAAAAGTCACCACCATTCCACTTATAAACAGTGACACATTGAGAACATAACTTCTCATGAGAAAAAGTGTATTGTCTTTGTATAACTGGAGAGACTCTTTCTCATTGTGTTCAATTCATTGACATATTTGCTCTGTTTCAACATATTATTAGCAATATATTATTGCTACTCATATATATATATATATATTTAACAAATTGGAAATTCTTTCAGTATGGGCTGTAAAAGACACAGAATGAAAAAATATCCCCATTGACCAATTGGGTTACTGACCCAGAGGTTATACAAATCATGAATTTGCTGCAATGTTCACCTGGAAACCAGAAGACAGGAACTGTTAGCCAGGAAGTATTACAATTACAATTTTACAATTAGGTCATTTAGCAGCTTACAATTATATGTTGCTATCTTTAACAGTTTATTAAAGTTGTTAGCATGAGATTCCTATTTTGCAATGTGAGCAGGGAAGCTTTCCATACAGTACAATGTTTACTATATTCCAGTACTGAAAATATTCTAGGGATCCAAACCAGCAATCCTTGGGTCACAAAGACTCTCTAATCATCAGTATACTCTTGGTTTTAGTCTTAACCATGTTACCCACCCTTTCTTGTCTTTTTCTTGTCCAATATTGAAATAATGAACATGTTGTGTCATCAACAAAGACACCTGGTTCCATCACAAACTTTAAATCCAATAAATGCAGGTTATTTGACGGGCTTTGTGGGTCCAAACTCCCACATCAATATACGTTTCATAAGTTTGTGTGCTGTAGAACAGCGTAAGAATCACAGCCACTTTTCAGAGAATTCTAGCATGAGGGGCGGTGTGGCCATGCTCATAGGAGACATGCCAGGGGTGTTAATAATGGTTGCCAAGGTGTTGACATCGGCTTCGCCATTAAGTCAGTAGAATGTTACGCATCCCTGCTGAAGAAAAGCAAAATGGGAGAGAGGGCGAGATTTTAAATAAAAATGCTCTTTACTGAACAATTTCTTTAGATGTGTACAGAGAGCGTCCAAGGTCAAAAGCTTGCATAACGCCATCTTTCCTCAAGAGAGAGAGAGAGAGAGAGAGAGATTATGGTATGAAATCACTTTGGGTACTTAGAAATCCAATGTTTTTATGACAGGAACTACAATACAGCTTTGATGTGGTAAAAGAGGACTCCATAATTATGTGTTCTGTCAACAACGAGAAGAGATGACAGAACTACATTATGAGAAAAGACGTTACTGTCTGTTTAGCTTCAAAAGGTTAATCGCCTGGCCACCTGACACTCAGTGACCTCTGACCTCTACTGAGATTCTATCGGTGATGCTGTTGCTCCGAATGTAGACACACACACAGACACACTCACAGAGAAATGGCCTTGCTCTTAACCGCCTTATTCACTACTGAGTATAAAGTCCACTTGAACAAAGTAGACGTTTAGCCCGCTGCAGTGGAATTACAGGTCAAAGTTCACCTTGACGGACAAATTACACAACACAAAAGTAGAATAACATAATTAAATTTCAGCCGAGTACAAATCCAGGCAATAGCCAGCATTTTTTTAGGCATTAAGGACTGAATCTTTAAAAAAATTCCCCAACTTGCCACTACAAACACACACATCGACTCCCACGCGAAACCCCCGGGCTCATGGTTCGCAGCCAACTCCTGAAACTTACACAGTAAAGCAAACACATGCAGGTCCCCACAGTAAAAACCCTGCAGTAAAGTCAACAAGAGCATCTCACACTGTACAGCTCAGCAGTGGATCATTCTCCCAATCTGGAGTTCATTTCACAGCTCTAAATACACTTAATTCTTTACTGGTTGAGCTCTTGCTTCCTCTGACAGCCCTGCAAATTGTTCACAGGCTGCCTGAGACCCAAACCTGCTCCTGGAAACACCCTTTTTTAACGAACATACAAAACAAAAAAACACATACTGTACCTACAGTAGGCCTATGTACTATAGCAAGATTATACTTGTGTGCTCTCAGGACTCTGGGCATGCGTCTAGTCCCGCACCAGACTCAAACCCAGATCCCCGGTGTGGGAGACGGACGTGTTAGTAAGGGAGGCTAAAACCCAATGGGCAATTTTAAACTGACCTTGAGATAATAGACAAGAAATCATGCAAAAAGAACTTGAGGAGTTTGTTGAAAACACACTCCTAGTGGTAGGTTCTCAACAAAGGCACATCCACTGCTATCCTTATCTTCACTAAAATTTTCACTCAAACTAGAGAATCCGTACCTTCATTGTATCAGTTTAAGCCTACACTTTGATCAAATAGTCCTACCCCTGATGGTGCTATAGCACCTTCCCATACAGTCAGCACATGAACACCTAATCCTTTAATTAACCTAACCCCAACACAAATTGCTTTTTGGTCTTGCTTACTGGCCACACTAATTAAAAAAAAACAAGTTAAAGTTGTGATGTCCCAACTGAATGAATAAATAAATAGGGACGCATATATTTTGACTAATTAGCATTTTACTAACTGATAACTGAAGCCCATTGTTCTGGTCCACTCATTGCAATGTTGTCACATAGATTCTGTACCATAGATAAAATTTTCTAAAGACAGAAAAACACGTATTTAAGTAAGGATACATTACTAAAATAGAATACTGTAGCTATCAGTAGAATATCAACAGAATAATACACATCATATGGGTCAAGGTCTCATTTTTCAAAGCTTGTCTAAGTGATTTTGAAAAACTGGAAAAATAAGGTGTTTTAACAGTGTGTGACAAAATGACAAAACATGACTAAACAAACCAACAAATTCTTTCATATTTGTCTTTCTTATTTATCACATTCATTCCCTGCGCACGCCATTTGTCTGACACAGTCTCAGTAATATAAAATACCGATAATTTTAAGAGTCTCCTTTGTTCTTTGTCGATACTAGAGATCACAGATAGGCCTTAATTTAAGGATTGAAGCAGATTACAGAGCAGGGTAACGGTTAAGAGAATATTATATCTCACATCTCTGCAGATATACTGCTGATACATGTGTACAACTGGTAAATCGCTGGTATGTATGATCATTATTAGTCAATCATTTGAAAAGGTAGGCCTTGGTTGTGATGGCATAATGACCAGGATAGTAAGTTTGACTGTAATATCTTGAAACTTAAGGTGGTGTCTGTGCACACCCAAACAGTCCTAAGAAAAGGTTTAATCAGCTAACTAAAAGCACCTGTGTTGGTATACAATGGCTTTAGGAGTTTCTGGCACCTATTCATTGGTAAAACACTAAATTTACTTAATACATCAAAAACCTGACACATTAAACTAAACTATTTAGACCCACCATTTACACCCAAATTCTATCCAACGACTGCTTACAGATATTTACGATTTCTAACAAGCATTTCTCAATACCAAGTTTACTTTGTCAAAAAGCTTCAAAACAGTTATCTTTACCAACATGTAGCTTGGCACAACAGTCTTAAATTCAACTAATTCAACAAAAGGCTTCATGTCTCAAAATCATTTAATTATTTCAAAACACCAGAACTAGTTTTCTCCCAACAAGAACATTTTGTCACTCACAACACAATGACCTAAAAAAAAATCACTAACAACAGCTATCATTACTGTACAGTAGAAAGCATTTTATGTCAACCTTTGAAGTAGTAAATTATTTTGTTCTCTATAGTTTTTCCTTTGTATTTTTTGTTGTTGCTAATAGTATAAAAGGCAATTATGTCTTATTTTTTAAAGCAATTTTCTATTACAAAACAAGAATGGCACATCTGAACACACTACGGCATATGCTACAGGAACATTGAACTATCTTAAAACTTTTAGAACACCTCAAATCAATACTGTTACTGTTACAATACTGTAATTTTATAAAATGTAAAAAATTTTGATGTCATTTATTTACAATAAATCAGGTTGTGATTTGCAGGGGGCAGTAGAGCAATTTCGAAACCTTTCATTTGCCTGCATTTGATCATTATAAAATTGCTTTCTCTGTCAGTGATGTGAACCTTGCAGGTTAGTTGCTCAGAATTCAGTGGCATTCTTCAAGCTCAGAGGCTTAAGTGCACACTGTGAGCCTTGAGCATATACCAAAGCAATAGTGGTGTGTTTGTAGTGTTCTAGTGGTTTATATCTAAAACAAAGCCACCCAAGAATGTTTTGCATAAAGCAAGATCACTTTTTTCTAATAAAAGCTTATGCAAGATTTGGATTGGACATCTTCATGTGGACACACTGACTCATGGCTGTGAGAGAGTCTCGTTTATCAGGCTAGATATATTCTTGAGAATATTCTAGGCCATAGATATTCCATTCTCAGGGTTCTCGGCAAGGCTTGCCCTTCCAACGAATCACGTAAACACAAAGGGAGGGGGCGTACCTCCTGGGTGTCAATCAAGTTTGTGCACATGATTCTAGTGCAACCTAGGTAGGGGGCTTTTAAACGGACTTTCCCCAAGATAAATCTCCAGATGTTTTGATTATAGCTGAGCATTAGTCATGAGCTCAATAAACTTTCTGCATCGATTCCAGATCAAGGCTGGACTGCTGCCTTTGATTGCCCTGATTAGCCTTTAGCTCCACTAAAACCTCCCTCTGAGAGACACTGCAGACCACTTAAGTTCCTCCAGATATGTGTGGAGTTAAAGTGTGAAAAAACAAGAGGAATGGCTTTGTGACCACCTCTGGGATACAGGAGGACAGAGAAAACGGGGAGAAGAGGATGATGGGAGTGGAAGAAGGTACAGGACACTAATAAACTCGTCTTGAGCTGGTTGCCATAGATACGTGTGCAGAAAGGCAGAAACACACATATTTATAGTAAGTAGGGATAAATTACTGAAATACTAAAATAGTAGAATAGCTATTATAGACTATTAACAGGCAAGCTCTCTCAATCACAGCCATTCTCTAGAAGACAATTACAGAAAGTAAATGAACATAGTAAAAACAATAATCCAATTCATGCATTCTGAAATCCTAAAACGGCAAGGTATTTTATGTCGAGGTGCGGAAAAACGTATAAATACTGTATGTGAAACATAATGAGGAAAAGGGATTCAACTCTTTTATTATATGGACTCCCTAGGAATCTAACAGGAATATTAACAATGACAAATTCTTCTTTAAGTTTTCCTGTATTCTGTATGAGAACACACAACGGGCAATAAACTGAATTAGAAAATTGCTGCCTACTGGTGAATGGCTTTTCGACTCAAATATATACAAATCCTATGAAGTTCAGCATTGACAGCGCTCAAAAATGCCCTCAGCGCACAGCTATTTTTCCGCTCATCAATGTCACTTCTCTCTTGTTGGCCAATTAAAATCGAGGAAGGGTGGGACATACGATATCAACACTGTCAACAATGGCGGAGGATAAGCTGATCCTGGCTGTCACTGACAACCATTGAAGATCAGGTGATTTCTTTCCATTGTTTTAGCTAACATTTTTAAAGTTAACTACAGTCATAGAGACTATACTACTGACGTTCGCAATGAAGTAACGCAGAAGTGCTAGAAGACGTTTTTTGTAACCTAGCAACAATAAGCACTTCAGAGGTCATGGCCCTAAAACTAGTAGATATAATTACCGGTGGGAAAGGAGGGGATTATGTAAGCTAGGGGTTTTCAAAGTCTGAGTCTTAGTTTCGCTCAATTCCTAGATTTCTGTGGATCATGATTATGTTGTTTGATCCAATAGACACTCAACAATTGAGCCAAGATAGCCTAATATTGTTGTTTGACATAACTTCAAACTCCACCAAATACATAAATAAAAGGCATTCTGGGAAAGTGGGAAAAAAAACTGTAAAATTCCCCAAAACGACTATTTCTTTAATCAAATCACACACTCCTCTTGATAACTAATATTTTTTCACTTCCACTCACTGATCCTCCCCTGAAACTATTTGGAGCCCCCCTGGGGAGAACCACCTCCCACTTTGAAAACCTCTGATGTAAACTATCCACCCATTTAAGGGTCTGTACTGAGGTTAACAGAGAAAATAGCACAGGTCCTCTTACGCAGTTTTCACGAAGATTCTGACATTCCTGGTAACACCCCCCTCCATTCAGTCCCACTTGGTACGCTCCTGGAGACACACGGAGCAAGCACTCATACTTGCCCCTCCCCCCAACCAGAGCGCACCTCAGTGAAGAAGAGAGACATGCAAATTCCTCAGCGGTCAGAAATTATCTTCCAGGACCATGTGGATACATTTGCAGAGAGTGACCTCTTGGGACGCTGTAGGCTACCAAGCCTAGCCTAGTGTTACGACTGGTGACCACAAGTGACAGGACTCAAAAGCACAACTCAATGCAGAGTGCAGTTCAAAAGAATGCCAGTCGTTACTTAGGAGACAGGTTCGGTACACAGGAAGGAAAATCAGAAAACAGGCCAACAAATCTGACAGGGAGAAGGCAAAGGCAGGGTCGGTAGGCAGGCAAAAGATCCAAAAATACCAGACAAACAGAACGCTGCGAGAACCAAAAGGCTGGGATGCTAGACACAGACGAACTGGCAGGAGAGGGTAACGAGACACAGGTGAAAACCAATCAGGGAAAGACAAACCAAAACTGGCGAGAAACACACAGGGTCAGGTGAGGTGAGTATCAAAACAAAACAGGACGTATACGAGACATGAAAGAAGGGATGAAAGAAAAACCACATAACTAAGAAACCTGACGGGATGCATCACCTAGGAGATGAAACTGCTGACTTCTCTCTCATCTTTTGTTTTCCATTTGTGTGTGCACACGGCCCTGTAGTCTCATGCCCTTTCATGGGGATTGGCGGGGCGTTTACCTATGCTGATTAGGAACAACTGGTACGTGTTTATGACAATGGGATTAAGCATTATAAAAACACAGGTGGGAAAAATTCTGCGATTTAAGAATACGTCATGAATCTGACATAGACTTTTCTTAGGACCTTTCTCAAGAACAAATGTAAGAAAAAACATTGTGAATGAGGCCCATTGTCCTTAACGGAAGGTTTCTAAGGCTCTTAGTAGCCTATAAAGACACACCTTGGTGCTCTAGAGTAAGCAGGTTTACCGTGCCCTCCGTGGTATTTTGACTAGTCTACATACTGTCTAAAGACAGTATGTAACTGGTGTTCCAAGTTTAAGCGAAATGATCAAACCCTGAAATATGTTACACATATAGTAGGTTATAAATCTTGTTTATCGTGTGGTCATAAATTATGAGCTTCAGTTTCTGCCAGTTGTCAAGTGCAATATTTCCCCATACATTTGTCTAAAGCTGCATGAAGATACTACAAGGCAGAGGGAGATTTCTTACCACCCCAACAGCCATTGCTTCTCACCCTTTTACCCTTATAACACCTTAGAATTCCATGGTGAGACATAACTACATCAGTTGGAACTGAAACAGGGATACAGTTACAGAAACAAATCCAACTCTTGTTCAGCACAAGATATTATCAACTCAAATAAACATTTAAAAAAAACAGTTTAAAAAAAATATATATTGGAATATTGGCTCAGTCTTTGTACCTTGAACTTGAAATTATTATAATTCAATACCTTTTTCTTTCTGGTTCCTAAAAGATTCAATAAGCAGTTTTGTAAGGGGAGGTGCGTAACACACAAGCGGAGTTACAGGGGAAACGCTATTAAGCGTTGTTCAATTGTGTAACACACACACACACACACACAGGGCATAAACCAAAACAATGACCAACAGCACATAGTGCTGTATAACTCAATCTTTAATTTAGACGAGTCAGAGCTGCACTGTTATAAGTCGCGTTATTCAAATATCAGGCTAACGCCAGTGACCTCATTAGCCTCATTCTCTTAATAAGGTTCAACAATTAGCTTGAGATAATTGGCATACGCTGCTGCTCTGAGGTGAATTTCATGCTTTGCCGGAAGATATGTGGAAGAAATTCAAATTAAGCAGTTTAGTATGGCTGACAGCTATTTTATCATAAAGTAATACAATTCAAAATGCAAATAGGACCACGGAACACTAGGCCTAAATCGAATTCTCAGTGTGTGTGTGTATGTGTTTTCATATGTATGCACTCCACATGTTACCTTGCAAGGCAGCTGGATCCATCTTTCCAGGCTTCATGTTCATGCGCTTGTCCTGAGGAACTACTTGCAGCTACGGGCGTGGTTTAGGAAAAGGTTTAAGTGTGACATCAGCCTGTGATAGACGGTGATAGACATGGTTCATCCAATCACCGGACAAGTACTGTATTTTTTGAAAGTGCCTGCCCAGTTCCAAACAGGACGACTTCCCAGATGGTTCTGTGTAACAAACCATCTGGCGCATCAGGTTACTCCATATGTCAGGTTACTCCACAAGAACTGTCCTTATAAAATGAAACAACTAAAGATAACCTACAGTATTACTGTGTAGTGTAAACTGGGAGAAAAATGCCAGCGCATGTGGCAATTTTTTTTTATCTTTTTCTTCTTTTTTTCCAGGTGTTTTTCTGAGAAGCTCCCAAGGCGTACTTTGCAGTTGTAAACAACCTCCATTCCATTCTTTTTTATGTGTCTGTGGAGCAGAGGTGCTCTTGTAGCTATGTCATGATGGAACATTTTGTTCCTGGATGGAAACAGCGGACTTGTCTCTCTACTAATAGAGTAAAAGATCGGACAGATACGGACACAGATTGCACTAAAAGCAAAGCTAGAGAAAGAATGAGAGAAACAAAACTAACCCCTCCCCCCCACACTCTCATTCAGTCACAGTCACATATGAGACATATGATGGACAGCACACCACTCTCCCTGGAGGTTATTCATTCTCCACAATTAATCTAATCGCTATTGATTAATCCATCCATAACCAAGACAGTATTATTGACAGGCAGAAGCAGAATGATAACCAACTGAGCAGTTAGACAGAGGAAAATGAGTGGTTCATATAGAATAATATGATATTTTCAAGCTGTTCATACTGTTCACTTTGTTTCTAAGATGAAAGGCAAATATGTAAATGCTTATTTTTGTACAGAACCAATTAAATGCACAGAAATCGTACACCAGGCTTACATCATAACATACTAACATAATTACATTAATGTAACATACTTAACATATCTGTATTGAGATGGAGAATAATTTATAACAATGATTTCTAATTGTGACATACAGTATACATTACATAACATCGCTGTCTCAAGAAAACCTTGTAACTCCACTCTAAGCATTGATTTTTTAAATAGAAAACAAACGTTTATATGGTCATTCACAGGCCCTATTCTGTAATATGGCGTTTCGTTCTACATTCCATACGAAAACGACAATAAAGAAGAGACAGCATGTGCAGCATGTCTGTACCTTGGCAGACGCAAAGAGAATCCATATTTTAATGTCAGCCGAAAGTGCAATCCATCTCCAGACAAACGTGGATACAATATGGATGTGGTACAGGTTATTAAAGCTTGGGTATTAAAGGTGCTTTGTGAATAGGGTCTGGCCGCACTCCAGTGGGAATTGTTACCAGTCGTTGCGTCCTCATGGGCGTAGACCTCGGGTTAAGTTTGAAACTATCGTTGGCAGCCTTTAACCAATCGGCACTGACAACTCCAAGCCCTGTTGGCAGTAAGGCAACAATGTCTGTGCCCTCAATTAATCATTTTAGGCATCGTTCTTGCTTCAATTCCCCGATATTTGCTAGCGTTAGTGCGACTGTCTGTATCGCTTCATCTAGCTCTACCACCGCCACCATTTCATGAACTATAGTTCGAAACAAACGTACACAACAGCTCCTTCTATACTAAATATACCCCAGTCATTGTCATCCGTCACTTATTTAACCATCCTACCCACACACCCACACACACACACACGTACACACGCGGCAAGTGCTCTGTTGCTTGGTCGAACACTGATGAAACAGTTCTAGAAGACTAGAAGACTTTTATAATAATTTGACTTGTTTTGATTCATCTGCCCCAATGTTTTTATTGTGACAATATAAAATGATGACAAGCCAGAGGGCCAGAATTTATATTAGTCAATAAAGAATTCCATTAACTCGCTTTAGGGTGGCGTCTTAGCATATAGTGAATCAGATGCTAACACAATCTTGTAGGAGAGCTCTACAAATTGATTTCACCAGGGCTATTAAACGCACAGCTGAATGGCAGAGCCGAGTGAGACTCGATATTAGATGAAAGAAGATTGGCACACAGAAAAAAAAGAATTGGAAGTAACTCCTGGTGTTGATTTTGTTTTTATAATTTAGGTCAATAATTCCAAAACATTGAATAAATAAAACTTTAGGTCATATCTAAAGAGACAGACCCAGGTTACAGCTTTTTAAGATGCTTCTGGCGGTTCTGTGACGTGGACCAATTATAACTCAACACACTAGATACGGGGATCTATTTTAAGGCAGTCCTGCGGTCACCCCTGCTGCTAGCGCTGAGCTGATGAGCTGCTGCCCAGGAGCTGGTAAAACTACCTCCATCTCACCTAGCATCCACCTGCTTCTAATTAATGGTATGGTATGACTCATATAACCGCAGCTGTTATACAGACAGAGATCCATCTATCATCTATGTTATATTATGATGTCAGTCTATCAGGCATTGCTTCTCAGTTCCAGAGACACGTATAGTGGGGTTTAATTTTAAATTAAACTGTCACTTTTGAGCTGCTTTGCTTCAGTTATGCCCAAAGCTACCCAAGGCACAACGCTATTATTGCCACAAAAAAAAAAGTGTTTTTGCCATTTGGCGTCTCTCTGCAATAAATGGTTAACTACAGTATAAATGTTGGAGAAAAAGCCAATTTAAAAGGCAGATTATACATTCCCACGCATTAATAAACTGGCTCATCCGTCACGCGGCATGTGGGGATTTGAACTGGAGATGTGCGACGTCTGCAGGGTAATGTTCCCAATGCTCATCCTCTCTGCTGAGCCATTGCTCTAACCATGTGAGACTTAGCATGTCACAGGAAAAAAGTTAATTTAAAACCACAACAAAAAGGTACAGTCACATTCAAAATTACCCCGACTGCAATACATTTTAGATAAAGGAGTAGTGCGTAAAACCTCTTTTTTCTGACCGCGGTATTTCCATATGTACATTTACATTTAAGCATTTAGCAGACGCTTTTATCCAAAGCGACTTACTTAGTAGCCTAAATTACTTCACCTATGAATTTGCACAACATATGTAGCATAATACCTGATCAGAATCAGTGTTTTGCCTCCAATCATGCCAAGAAATCCCTCGGTTGAAAAGAGCTACTTTAGCAAAGTGGGTTTGGATGAGAATCACATGCCCATGCAGTGTTCTGAGGACCACCAATAGGCATCGATGTAAGTCCCAAAACACAACAAATACCTTTAAACGATCCCCAGACAGAGGGGTTCCCCATATCTCACTACATTACTGGGTCTTTTCTCTGGAACAGAAGAGAGGATTTAGAGTCAAACAGATGGACTAGTCAGTGTTTGGGCAAGGGGATGAGAAATGTTCATAAAGCTGAAAAAGACAATACTGGGGTATATGAGAGATTTAATCATTACAGAGGAACAGACTTGTTTGGACAGACCCCTGAAGATGACCCAGATATACTGCCTCCATAATAGAGGAATTCAAGCTTATTTCAAGATGATTCACACAACATCATCATCAAAAGAAATGTCAGGTCAACACGGCTCAGAAGTCGCGGTGAAAGGGCCAGAGTAATTTAGGAAGGGGTAGCTGGACTCGCAAGATTAAAATCACACGAGAATCCATCTTGCCAGGCTTCAATTTCAAGCACTTGTGGCTGAAACACCAGTGGACCAATCAGCATCCCATGAGGAACTGCTGGCAGCTACGGCTGTGATTTAGATGTTATAGACGGTGATAGACAGATGGTTCATCCAATCACCTGCCAAGTATTTTTTTTTGAGTGCCCGCCCTTTTCCAAACAGTTTCCAAGGACGACTTCTCAGAAGGTTCCTGTGTAACAAACCGTCTGGTGCGTCAGGTTAGCATTTTGATGTGCCACTCGATAGCCTGGTACAGAAAATACAAGCTCTACTTTGACCTATAAAGGTCCTCTCCAACTGCTCTCTAGGTGTCACAGAGGAGAGGAGGGGTTACAGAGTACAGATTCTCTCTCTCTCTCTCTCTCCCCTTTGAAGAGATCAAGATGCACTCATCAAAGTAAGAGCCTATCTGATTGAAAAAAGGCCAGTTCTTTTAAGTCTAGCAATGCCTCTCTCACCCTAAAAAAAAAATCAAGGACATCGAGGCCGGGAGAGGACCAACATAGTGTACAGTACATACCGGTCTGCATCCGAACCTTGGATCACACAAGCACAGGGAAACGCAGACGCGCAGAGGAAATGTCAAAATACCCTGCTAGCTTAGGTTAAAGGTTAAAGGGACACTCCATGACTTGGATCAGGAATTGCCCTTGTGGTTGGAACCTTGCCGTTACAAGAGAAAATGTGTGTTTTGGATTGAAACTCCGACAGCGCGTGCCCCTCCAGCATGTGAGTGCTGAGTGGCCCGCGCACTCTCTACTCCCCACCCCTACAGAGCTCCCAGGCTCGTTGTCTAGCCAACAGCGGCCCACACTGCTGAGGGCAATGAGCTGGGCAAATTTGGCATTCTGGGAGCGTTACTATAACCCAGTTGAGGTGTCTACCTTTAAGATAAAACGTCTAAATCAGTCTAAATGTCAGAAATTGCAATATAACAGGCCTAGCCCACCAGTGCAGTGAAACATCAAAAAACGCATCATTAGTTCTGTCTGAAGCGTAGGTTATTATTCTGTTACTTGATCAAGTTCATTGATTATTTCATATTTCATATTCAGCTACAGCATATGTATACTGTACAGGTGGAACTAATGACGTCACCGGTTCAGGTGGGCCCTTCACATTAATCACATGAGGCTCTCTGGTGTACATATATCTTCTCTCTGGCATGAATTCATCAGCCCCAGACCGCACAGTGAAAATGGCTATGCTAATTGCTCATTCCAGAACAAATGAGAGTGGTTGGGGGCAGATCCAGAGAGTGTCTACAGTTTATTCTTTCATCAGCATTCCCATTTCCACTCTATCCGTCACACAAACTTTAATTATTCAACACAGCTTTGGTAAGAGACTTTACAGTAATTATTAGGCAGAGGAATGGCTCTCACTGGTACATCGACAGTGCTTGCGTTTTCAAGAATTTGCAGAGATCAATTAGCCTGACACTGACACTCATTTTGACTTGTAATGTGAAACCTGTGACATAACGGGGTTTATTATTATTATTTTCTTTAATAAAAGAACTGTATACAATATTTTTTCCATATTGTCACGGTTGCTTATATATTTTGTGCAATTAAAGGAGCTTCACAGCTTGCAAAACAGCATAACCTATTTAAAATGTACTCAGAACCATGTCGCACGTCACATACATTTTCCTAAAGTCAGGCTATAGCAATATAGCTGTCAAATTCGAGTAATGACTATAATATTAGTCATACCATTCTGAATCTTGTTTAATAAAGTGTTATTTTCAGCTTTATGGAGGACCCTCTTTAAGCCACAAAACCATCCAGCGTTGTGGTTTCTGTTTTACAACACGGAGGTGCAAACATTTTTATCACTAGATTCCGTGCTCAATTGGTTTACATTTGCTTATTGGCCCTCATGTCAAACTGGATTTGTTGGGCTTCACGCATGAGCTGTTGGCTCCGCTAATCGTTATCAGTATGTTCCTGAAAAGGTCCTGCTGCAAATCTTTCAGAGAACAACAAGCTTACCTTTATGTGTTTTATTTCTCCCTCATTAACTTTTGCATTTTCAATCAATTCCATGAGGACGCCTTTCAAGATGGTTGGCCTCGAAGGGGGAAAAAAATGATTAGAACTGACTGAGGACGTCAATGAAGCTTTCATAGTGAACATATATGATGTATTATTTGACCCCAGTATGGGTTTACTGAATAAAGTCATGTGGAAATACGTGGCCAAAGGGCTAAAGTCTCAGCCCCAACACTTTTAGAGGAAGTGGCCTCCCTCTAAAAGCCAGATAATAGTCACACTTCAGTGATGGAGTGATGCAGAGTCAGACACTTTTCTGCTTGAGAAACAGGAGACATAATATATAGAAAGTAAAGATAAAATCGACATCACTGGGGGAAAAACTCCTTCAACCCTCCTTAATGATACAGAAGGGATCCACTGTGATGTGAAAAGCATGACACCAGTGTAAATCAGAGAGCAGAAACAGCCTTCCTCTGTGTGCACTGCAGGGAGTCGCATAATAATGATGACTTTTGGGTTTGGTTACGCAAATTCAATTTAGCAACAAATGGACAAAACAACCTAACCATCTTAAAACATTTGACACAAACAATTCCAACATGATGCAATGAAGAGGCTACACATCGACAGTTTTGGTTGTATCACCAACTTTAACCTATATATAAATCAAATTATGAACAAACTTTAATTAAATATAAAGGGCCCTGTCTAACACCCGGCGCCAAACGGTGGCCATCTGAGCGCATGTTTTAAAATGAGGTGTGGTCAGGTGCATGGTTGGCGCATTGCCACCTTGAGGCAGCGGAAAGCGATTGCGCGATTGACCAAGAAAAACCTGGTCTGAAGCCAATGGCGCAGTATTTCAATGTTAAGTGAGCATTATCAAGATAGTAGGCTAATTTGAGCCTAAATAGGCAGGTGCTCAACGCGCTTACACTCTTGTTACACACACAGGACGCACATCAGCACACAAACATGCCAAAGATTACAATAAAAAGATGACAATGTATAAGATTCATATTGTGTACATCAATATATTTTATCCTGCTGTTGCCGTAAATGGTCTGCTGGTGCACTTTCACCTCGTGCATGAGCAGATCCATTTCCTCTGCAGAGAAGCGTTCTGACTACTTTGCAAATGCCCACAATAGCAATCCGCCAAGGGAAAGGGAGATGACACTCTGACTGGTTTATTGCATGTTGCGTCCAAAACACACCCAAGAAGAATCAAGTACAACCCTTTTGAACCATGCGCCTGGCACTGCGACCATCTTTTTCCACCATTAAACTAGCAAAAGTAGATTCAGAAAAGCATTTGCGCCATGCGCTTCAAACCGTGCTCTTGGCTCGTTAAAACAGGGCCCATAAGCTATATATATATATGTGTTATATCAGCTTAAGTATTCAAAATTGTTTACTCTCTGGTAGTAATGTGTCACTTGATGCACAAGTAGGGTGTAGGACCTTGAAAAAAGTCACTGCATCTTTAGAGCTCACTGATAACCAAACAGATTGAATGACAATACACCACAGATGTATTGTCCATCTCTGCGTTTTCGTAAAAAGAAGATTTAAAAGAAAATAACAACAAAAAAAACTAGACATGGCAGATGGAGAGCGGACTGGAATATTGATGTCCACAGGAAACACCATGAGGGTTGGAGACACCGGAGACGATATCCTTAGTATGGGGAAACGTAGCTTCATAGGCCTGCTTTTCTTGTGGATGGGAACCCAGCAGGGTGGCCATGGCACTATATCTCTCCAACACATTATATACACTGTATGTTAAAGAGGAACCCGAGCCATCCATCAATACCTGTCAGAGAGAGACACCCCCATTAGTTAGGCTCTGTGAACTACAGAGGGTCATGAGATGGCAGAGATTTGTCTCCAGGCTAATGGCTCTACTTGTGATCCAATAACCAATAAAAGAAGATGCAGGTTCTCTTTGAGAGCAATTAAGTCTTTATCCGGTCTAATGCTATGGCTTAATTCAACCAACATCAGTTTACCAAGTAAAGCATAGTTTTCTTGCTCAGAGTAAAACAGGGAATGGAGATATTTATACAGGCTAATAATAAAGGTTACAAGTGTGCTGCCGAGTCGGTCCTTGTGATGAATAAGAACATGTTCCAATGTTACCATATATGTTGTAAAACGTTCAGCCACTAAAACGTCTTCTAATCTATAAGCATGGCCCTTTCCAGAACAAGTCACACAGGCGACCAACAGCTGAATTCCACCTGGACTGTTGTATTTCATAATGTGTAAGGACAGAAAGCGAGGATTTAAATAGCCACAACTTTGCTAAAACAGAGCTGCGTTACAGGAAGTATTTTGCCCTTAACATCACTCCACAAGGTTCAGGGCCTTTAGTTTTCATTTTCCCTCGAAGTTCTGCTTATCTCAACACACTGACCACACTGATAGCATTTTCACACCAACAGCCAATTGGGGTCGAAGCAGCCGGAGTGAGTCAACAGCTCAGTGATCTCTCAGAGACTCTTATCTGGCCACGCCTCTTTGGCCAGACAGCTTTCGAATCCATTGTCACGGTAATGGCTGCCGACGGAGTGTTGTGACTCGGGGGGTCTGGAGGTGCAGAATGCTTTCAAAAGAGCAAAAACTCACACAGGCTTCACGCTATCTGACAGCTGCAATATTCCAGCCTGCTGATAGCTGACAATTAGAATTCAGGGGCATTCACTCATTATCTGCATTTGATGAAAAGCCTGCAGCTGTGTGAGTGTGTGTGTGTGTGTGTGTGTGTGTGTGTGTGTGTGTAAAATAGGAAAATATATAAATATCCAATAGCGGCATTTCCACAGTTTTTAAACTTTTGAACATGTCATGGCGGATTGTATGAAGGTCTCTGAGGTTTTTGGTTTGTAGCAAATTGCCAGATGGCAAAACTTTCACAAAATTAAAAGCAACATTTACAATTACAACAATTACAATTAGGTCACGCACATGCGAGTGCACACGCACACACAAACAACTGAATTTACGTTCACGACGAGTGTTCCCAGTGAACCTGCTGCCCACAACCTTGTAATCTTTCCAGGGACACCAGTGGGATTTGGCAACGCCATTAACCCATTGATCTCAATGAAGACACAACTGAGATGAATTGGTACCGTTGATTACAGGTGGTGCCCACCAGAAAAACACGTGTTTATATGTTTATTCACTTCAATTAAATATGCTGTAGAGCTTGTAACCTGGACGTTTAGCATAACGTTGGAGCAACTGCACAGTGTTTCATCCCTCCCGCGTGTTACGATCCTTGAAGTCTCTGGTCCTTGAAGTGAATTGTGGTTACGACGAGTCACGCTCAGCTGCTCATCAGGAGGAACAAGCGTGTCACTGCTTGTCTCGTGTCATCGAACCTGATGGGAAAACAAGACAACTCGGCCTAAGTAAAGCCACGCATGGGCCACGACGACAAGTGGGTCACCCCTGTGCAGTCCATCAGAGAAATTGTCCCCCAAATCTGCCATCAGCCTCGGTCAGGATTGAGTGACAGCACCTGGACACTACTGAGAACAGCAATGAAACAGCCCGAGTCAGCGGCTTTATCCATTAACAGTTGACCTTTACTTTAATGGTGGGTTGCTTGAAAAGACCTCTGACAGACAGCTCCATGGTGACACTAACTGTGAGAGAGGGATTTGACAGGTCTTTCTAGAGAAGAAGATTGAAATGAACTACTAGCATTACGCTTAAAACATCTTTACTGTTATTCGATGTGTGAGCCATAAAACAATATTGTCAAGACAATAGGCTTTGAATTATTCTATCACGGACAGGAAGGTGTCTTAAGATGTCGCTTTAGTTCTTGGAATATAAGGTCATATTTGCTGGGCAGAAAAGAAAAAGAAAAATTATTTTGAACAAATCATTCCTGAGTTTGATTGGTACCGAGTCTGCAGTGGTACATAATGTTTCCTCCTGCCACTTGTTAACGCGACAGTGGTGGTGTTTATACACACCACACAAAAGACAGCTTTTTAGTTTGTTGTAATCTAGAAAAACACAAATACATGTAGCTAATTAGCCAATTAGCATAGCTGGTCGATGAAAGCAAATATGCTCTTGTTTTGTACCGGTAATATACCTAAACATCACTAATTTAGAGGTGATGATCCGATCCAGATATAAACACCAGGCTGTCTACTAAAACTCAACTCAAGTCAATGGTATTGAATGCTCAAAAACAAACTGCTTGTAGCAGGACCCAGATGGGGTTTGGACAGCCCAAGAGGTGAAAAAAGTTTTTACACCAAGAGGTACTGACTCTAAATGAATAATTATTCAGAGACTTCCTGCAACTATAAGGAAATTAATTAATTAGCGCAATGACTTTGGAATGAAATTAAATAATCAACCACTTATTTTATATTTTGTCATAAATACTGTATGACAATTTAATCCATAGCATTACCATTTCATCTCAATACTGTGTGGAAGTGGATTCCTAAAAGATCATTAACACACTGGTCCCCTTGTCAAGATCATTATTACGACCTTTGGATGTTGCTAATTTTTTGTTGCAATGTGTTGAGCTTAAAAGAATTACCCTTCCTTATTATACATTACAAACACCGGAGGGACAAGGAAGTCCCAGAGTTAGCTGAAGAATGTTAAAAGCCTGTTAACAGAGTCAATGCTGTGTTCATACAAACACTGTATTACTAGAGTACCCAGAGGCCTTCATAGTATATGTGAACTGACACATCAAAGAGGCAAGGCTTGTTGTCATTAACAAGTGCCTGAAAATCTGACTGAAAGAAAAAGATTTTAATGAAAAAAAGTGGGGTTAATAATATCAAAAGCCCCTGAGATGAAGAAATGTTCATTATTTGCCATATGCAAAATCGCACTGTGGTTGATTTATTCTTACTGAAATAGGAAGTCCATAATTTGAGGTGAATTGTAGATGCTAATCCAAATATATCGTGTGAGTGTGGGTTCCTGTGGACTTTAGCACTTTCTTCTCCATTATAGCACTTCAGCTGTGCCAAGCCACCTTTAAATATGGCATTGTGATAAATGGATTGTCCAAACCAGGGTTTAGCACTCCAGCCTCTGATCAGCATAGGAGCGAGGTTAGGAAGCTTTTAGGAAAGGTGAATTGTGTCACTCATGTTCTCCACTCATGCATGGGATTGATATGCCCTTGGAGAGGAAAAGGAAGACTGTGAAGAAGTTCAAATTGAATCGGATGGTCTGGACGAATGTGATTCATTGATGGCAAAAAGGTTTTGCCGAGGAGATGATTAAATTTTCCCAGCAGGATGGATCTCTGTACTTCTTATGATGGGAGAGATGGAGAGAGAGAGATCAAAACTGAAGGAGCCTTAATAGAGCACAGGGGAAAGAAGGAGGAGTTCTGCATTAAATCCATCCGTCTCCGGAAACCTCGGGCTTAGAGAGCCTCCTCTGTGTGATCATTTGTTGTTTGTCTTGTTGGGACTCACCAAAGAGATGACACTAAATGTTTCAAGGGGGCAGAGGGGACCGGCCTGCTTCGGGAAAGTGGCTTATAACACAAACCTCTAGAAATACCCTGATCATCGCAGCCTTGTCTAAGGCGGTGTCTCAGCTCGGCTGCGGTCGCAGACACAAAGAAGCGCGACACTGAGGAAAGGCGCGCGCGAACGCTCTGGGTTGTTATCAACAAAACACGCGTGTGTGGAACGATATGGAGAGAGGAGGCAGCCTTTGCCCTGGAGCTGACTGCCAACCACAAATAAAAAGCAAGCAAGCAGTGTGTGATGGATCAAGGCGCGAGAGGGAAGATTGAGGGCCCTGCCAGGGTCAGACAGACAGAGGTAAATCCTCTTTGTTTCCCATCACCTGCAAAGACCTGGCGCAGCGCTGGAGGAAACAAGACAACACACTAGGGGCGGGCTGACACACTGACAAACAGAACAAACGAAGGATTAAAACAATGCATGAATGTCTGATTAATGGAAGAAAGAGGCAGGCTGTTGCAGTATTGAGCGGTAGACAGGCTAGGAGGGGATGGCGTAGATGCCTACTGCTACCCTGGAGGGGGTAGTACGGAGGAGCGATATTGGAACATGCTGCACACTGGTGCCGTGTTGAACCCTTCAACTTCCCTGCCAACACTCGCCTGCTTTTGCCCCGCCCCGAAAGCCACTACAGACCACATTTTCCTTGTCGGAGTGGGGCGACTGATGAGGATTTCAACGTCTCTCTGCCTCCCGCCACCGAGGATCAATGACTCTTTTATACTGCAGAAAATTGTAAAGGCTGCGAGTCCACATTCATTTCCTCATTTGTTACGAATAAAAGCATGAGCCCGAGGACATCAGATATCCATTGACACACATGCATGCAAACACACACACCCACACAAAGCCACACAAACACACACCAATATTAACTGAATTTTAACAAAACTCCGTGACTACATCCGTTCCCATTAAGAAGAAAGTAAGATTGCGTCATCTACGGAGGAGCAGAGTTAGGTGACCTAATTAGTGAATAAAGACGCTGGGATGAGACACCTCTGACTCACCAATGTGAGGAGGGGCTAATCAGCCAAATAAACTGACGACACCTGTGTGGGTGTGAAAGAGATTTAAGGAGCCAGTATCAAGCTCTAATACCTGCTTTAAAAATAAACAACATTTATTTACCAACTTACACGCATCTGTGATTAATAAGCCATATTGGCACCCTTCTCTGGTTATCTTCTTCTAATCTCAACCAAATTCCACCTTAACCATATAACCTCTATAACTAACCCTTCGCCTAACCCTGAACTTGATCAAATAATCAGTTTAAATAATACATTTAGCGGGGCAATGCCGAAAAAGTCTTAGGGAACCCTGCAGTGAATTGTGGGACATTCTAAGGAAGTGAGTGTTCCAGTGCACTAGGCTGTATTTGCTGCCTTGTGTGCTTGTGATTACGACATGGGAAGTCGTGTGCTGTACGTGAAATGCTTAGCGGACATCGCGACAGCGGAGGGCAGGTATATAAAATAAATGTGTAAACGCACACATGTGAATACTGCACTGTACTATACTATATACAGCATCCATTATGGTTAATATATGACATTATATACACACAGACACACACAGGCCATGTGATGCGATAGGTGTGACACAGTTATGCCCTCCCCTGTGGCGTAATGAAGGGGAGGGAGGGGTAAAGACTACGTAGCCTTGTTAATGGCTCCCCTGTGACAGCCACTGGCAGACTGCAGCTCTGGGTCACACAACACGGCTGGTGCTGCAGAACGTGCCACGGAGAGATGAAAGGACGGAAAAGGGGGAGAGGAAGGGAGCGTCAGCCATTTTTGGCGTCAGAGGAGGGGAGGAATTGCACCGTGAGCAAAGCACTGAGATATGACGGATGAGGTATGTGTGTATGCGCATCTGCTTGTGTGTGTGTAGCGCGAGCGTGTGTGTGTGTGTGTGTGTAAAAGGTTATTATTGTCACTCTGCGATTCAAAAAGCACGAGTTAGTCGACTATGAGCAAACCCACCCATATTTTTACGACCTACATAACAAAAATAATAAATTATAATTCACATAATTTAATTGTTTGGTTGAAGTCAATCTCTCTGTCCCAGACACAGCCTGGGAAATAACAAAAATGAATTATTCAGCAAGTCAACCACGCTATCTGAGAATGTATAATTCTTTTGCGGTTAGAGGTCATCGCAGATAGCGGTGTAAATCCAAACAGATGCCAGCTGCCTAATAAATAACATTACAAATAAAATGCCGCAATAGCCTTTACCTTTGAAACAGAGCTTTGTAATCCCTTAAACCTCTGTGAGGTTGTTGAGGGTTTTGGAAAACAGACAGGATTGTTTTGTTGCCATCCTCTCATAAAGGTGATTTTGTTGATTCATCCAAATATATCCCAGCTTTTCTGTCAAAAACTGTCAATAAATTTAAATAAATTATAATATTTTTCTAAAGGCTTTTCTAAACAGCTACTTATTAGTGAAACAATGGACTAAAATGGATCCCTCCCAAAAAGCCTTAATGGAGAATTTCGAGAATTGTTTGAGAGATTGTTTTTTTGATGGCTCTGATTAATCCGTTATTATCTATGGGGTCTCGACAGTGGGAGATTACCAGAGCTCTAAACTCCCCAGTGCTGAAAGAGCCAACGGTTCCCCTACGACAACAGCGCTCATGTCCGTCTCAATGCTATACCCTTTGTGATGAACCATGCATTGTAGCGCCCCCTATCAAAGTTCACACAATTCTGACAGAATCTGACAAAAAATGGAATGGAAATATATTTCTAGTCTGAGTTCTTGGAACTCTACAACACAACATTTAAATCCAACACTGAAAATGTTATTGTCTCCATTCCCCTGCGTTGTCGTGGCGCCGCATCTACTGTCACTTATATGCTGTAGGACTCTGCCATGCTCTAGCTTCAGAAAGTTTCAAAGTCAGTTTCTCAAGGAAGGTAATCTACAGCAGATTTCTGCTTTAGCAACTAAACACTGGAGGGTTAGGAGCCTCCTATGACTGCAGTTCCTCCACGGCAGCCGTGTTCCCGCTGGCTGATGGATGAGGGGAGAAACTCATCTCATGACTAATTATTTATCTTCCCTGGAGAATAGTTGTGTCTGGAGGCTCAAAATAACAGAAGCCTGAGCACTGACTGGGTGGTAAACAAACTGGAATGATTGAGTCTTTCTTTAGCCCTCACGACATTGTAGCGTACAGCCAGCTTCACTTTAGGTCTAAGGGCCAAAAACTGGGCTGTAATATTTTGGTTGATTCAATACAATGGGTGAAGTGAACCATCATTTTTAACAGATATTCGCGTTCTGAATTTTATTTTGGGATATGTGACATAACATTTCATACATAACAATATGGCCGCAAGCGACAATTAACGGGGTCTAAGCAGTATTGCAGCTGTCTGCCAACCAACCAAACCAACCAGCACAATATTTTACGGCTCTACGTCAA
The DNA here is from genome assembly GCA_025447815.1 of Percopsis transmontana. Classification (NCBI taxonomy): domain Eukaryota; kingdom Metazoa; phylum Chordata; class Actinopteri; order Percopsiformes; family Percopsidae; genus Percopsis; species Percopsis transmontana. The sequence goes on from JAOEHI010012528.1 coordinate 27,263, forward strand.
ATGGTTCTTGAGATATTGACACGTGGCAGCTGTAGCGCCCCCTATGCACGCAGTTTCACAAACCTGAGCTTGTGAAGTTTCGTAAAGATCGGCCATTTACACCGACAAATATTGTCTGTTGGCGATTTTGAAGAGCGAACCAATTTCCACTTACGGAAATGTGATCAAATGATGCCAGGTATGTGAGAATCGGATGCACTGTCTAGGAGCAGATAGATTAGTTTCACCTTATACTTTTTTGAAAATGGCGGGAAAATTTGGAGACGTTTGATACAGAACATTCTAAGGAACAAAAATTCCATACAGAGCCTGAGATATGAACCAAAACATATTGTGCCCTCTTGGGTCCTAAAAATTTTGCAGACGCTTTTATCCAAAGCAATTACATGCTGCTAATACATGGAGCAGATAGGGGTTAGGCATCTTGCTCAAGGATGGTTACAGGCAAACTCTGGGGCTTGAACCCACAAACTTGTGGCTCGAAATCCAAGACTTGTAGACAATCCTGCCCCTAACAAAGTAATTATAACTCTGTGAGGTCATTTGCTAGCTTTAAACCTACCTTTCAAGTTTAGTGCCTGTGGGACTTACATCATCACAAAACTCACCTTTTCAGAACTGCTTTTAATGTGTGATTAATGTTGCGTGTTACGTGTGTTGCTTTTTATGATCATTCATTCATTCTTATGTAAAGTGCCCTTAAGTACCCTGAAAAGAGCTATATACAGTAAATAAAATGTATTAATATTATTATTATTATTATTATTATTATCATACAATGCCTATGGGACATGGTAAAATGATGGCTGTTATACATGTTTGTTAAAGATATGCTACTTGTGGTTTAGAAGCGAGACCCAACCATAGGCCTTAACTTGCAGACATGTAGTCTGAGCAGACAGAGGACACAAGGCATTTCATTCAAACAGAGTGCCCATGTCCTCTGGCCACTCTTCTTGAGCACATATTTATGCGGTCAGGGTGAGGAGAAAGTCAGAGAAGTTAAAACTCAGAGCCCGGCCCGGGTCAGAGAGTGGAGATGAAGGCAGGGAGAAATCATTGGTTCGAAGGTCGGATGGGGCGGGAGGGGAAAAGCCTGACTCCATATTATCTTTTTGATGAACCCATCAGCGAAAGTGGCTACTAGAGAAGAGATTTTGTGCTCCTCTATCTCCACACAGACCTGCATCAAAAGGAATCCCTGTCTGATCCAAACGTTGTTTGAATGGGGTGAGGTAAGGCTTGAATAAGACATGGGCTCGAGAGAGAAGGGATCAGAGCCGGACTGTCGTATATAGACAGGAGCCCCACACAGGACAGCTTTACAGTATTCAGATCACTCGCACACACAGACACACACACAGCGCATCAGCTGAGCCCTCAAAGTAGCTTTCATCTTCTTCCGTTATATCTAAATAAATGCCAGTGGATTATTGATAAGCTAAAGCAAGCTGACATTAGCCGACATAAATGAACAGGAACTTGTGCTAACAGGATGTAATTGTAGAAAATCAGCCATTCTTTTGTTCCATATAGCCACCATTATTAATTGAACCATCTGCGTACTCGCATAGTACTTGTACAGTGCATTTAGAACATTTGTTAGCATACACTGTTCATCACATACATTTGTTCTTGTATGCCATGCATAACCAGCAAAACACACAACACAACACACAAACGCTGTAAGCTCTGACAAAACCCTGCAAGAAATATATTAAAGCTATTGTGTTATGACTGAATCTTTCTACTCCCAGAGGAACCTCAGACTAGAGCCTTCACTGTTTATTATGCAAATTCAATCAGTTAACTTTCTTACTGAGTGCAAATGCAAGTACTGCACTGCACTCTTCTAATACTCGTGAAGAAATGCACACACACATACATAATGACAATATTTCTATCTCTGCCTCTATCAATGCCAATGTACACATGGAGCAGTTTTAAATCAATATCAATTTCATACACCGACAAAAAAGCAGTGAAAATAATATCTCTTAAAATACATTCTCATAAATTAAAGTCACTGTACAATTAGGTCATTTTGTAGACACTTTTATTGTATGCTGCTATGGAGCAGAGAGGGGTTAGGCATCTTGCTCAAGGATGCTTACAGGTAGGCCAACTCTGGGGCTCAAACCCACAAATATCCAGCTGGGAGTCCAAAAGCTAGATTACTAGACTATCCTGTACTTTACGTGTGCTGGTCAATCACTTCTGACTCTAATTTGGCGGCAACTAAACACAAACAGACACCAGTAGAGCAGTACAATAAGACACAGAAGAAATGGGAAGGGCGTGTAAAGCGCTCACTTTTGAAAGGGGCAGCACTCAAATCCATGGAATTCACTACAAGCTATATTTCTCATTACAACAACTATTTACCTGCAGCTCAACCGTGAGCAAATCCCTGAGTACACAGAGATAAGAACTCTGTAGCACCTACTGTCTAGAAGGAGGAAAAATAAGCCCAAGGACAATAACTAAAAAATTAGACGTATTTTAGTTTCAGTCAATAGGGAACGTTTGCCTTCCAACAACAAACAATAGCTTTACAAACTGTTTGTTCTCTGCACCTCCATTAAATACAACAGTATTGCCGAGAGCTTACCATCCTAGGCGGCTGTGTGGTTACTTGCTAGGAATGTATGAAAAAGTAAAAGAGTGCATTGTGCAAAGTATTATTACTCTGAATTTTAAGGGGAAACAGACTAAACAAACCAAAGAATGTGTGATAAAGGAATAGTGGAATATCGACTAACAATTTATTTGTCTTTTAATAATGTACAGTATAAAGTCTTTTTAACGCCACTCTAAAGAGTTATTTTAGCCTTAGTAGAATAAGTTATTTTCACTGTAAAGTATTAATTTTGAATTGGTATTTAAAAAAACATTTATTAAGTTTTTAGTTATCTTCTGCAGCTTTAATGGTATGCCGATTTTGTGTATTACGTATGTGTACACGCTGCTTATGTCCTGTGTGTAGCTAATGAAGTGTCAGATGTAATAAGATGAATCTATCCATTAGGGTTCTTGAACGAGACCAAATCCACATGGCTGTTAATGAGTGTGTCCTCCATCAGAGTCCAGAGACCAACCTACGCCCAACACCCAGGCAACAGCAAGTGGAACCACAGCTCCATCCTTCAGCTGCTGGGTCCCTCCAGGGACTGGTTTCAAGCTAGCAGGCAGCAATAACGGACAGCGGGCACAAGAGTTGCTATAGGGCTGAGAGAGCCCTAATCACTAATCACTGACTGATCTGCCATTATTTGGAAACACGCGTTAGCTTCACGGAAATGCACTCTAGAATCTATAGGGTTCTATTGTGCCCGCGCTAGGATAAGCTGCTTGGCTGCTACTGTGTCATGCATGTTATGAAGGCCACTAAAAGGGGACACACTTATAACCACTAGCTATAAAATAAATATTTTGACTTATTGGACAAAAACGTGTTTTTGTGTTTTTGAAAGGAGAAAACTCTTTGTAAAGCTTTAGTGCTGTTCCATTTGTTAAATTGTTTTAATGCTTAATCAAGGACCTCAAGACTTGCAAATCAGATTATACATTTTCTGTGTAAAGTAAGTCCTCTACAATTGTCAACACTGTCTCAAAATATAAATATGTATAGTCATGTAACAGGCCATAATAAAATCCAGTTGGTTACACACCACAACAATTGTTTTCTCACAGCGCACACAACAATAAACACAGGCCTTTGCCTAAACTCCCAAAATACCCAGAATTAATAAATAGTTTAGAGATGTGGTTCCTGGACGGACCATTGAAAACTTGATGTGAGAATATTCACAACCTAACTGCCACTGACTGGCAGCTAGGGGTACTGGTGGTTTTTCTACTGTTTCTCTGAGATCCAGGGAGAAAAGGATGGTTTTACCAATGGCAGGTTAGATCTATGCTCCACCGCGGCTTTGATCTATAGGCTTTTTGACAAGCTTTAATCTAAGGGAGGAAAAGTATAAAAACACACTCTCAGCACACAGAGTTATAACCACTGGTTATAAAATATATGTTTGACTTTTTGGACAAAAAAATTGAGTGACAGGAGAAAGCACTACCAGAGTAAATTCTAAATAAAGCTTTAGTTTTCCTTGGTCTGTGAAGTGAAAATAAATGGAGAAAATAAAATAACGTAGTAAATAATAGTAATTCATAATGTAATAAATGCAAAATACAAGAAGAAAGTATTGTCCTTTGTGTATGAATGAGAACTTATTTTGTGTACACTTGGGAACCTTCAGAATAAATCTACCCTGACCTTGTTCATGGCCTTGTCCACAGCATCCTCTAATTAGTCACACAGTACAGCTGGTGTCATCTAGCCCACTCCGTAATAATTTGATAAAAATACAGGCCTCTGTGGCAATACTGTATCATAGCTTACGGTACCACAGACAATGGGACAATGGAATAACCTTCAAAAAACATGTGCTGTCCCAACTGTCGACAATTTATCACCAATCATCAATCCAACTAACCAAAATCAGCCTTAACTTTCGTATACGGACTCATATAGAATTAGTATCTCT
>JAOEHI010012538.1:0-31794 GCA_025447815.1 Percopsis transmontana
CCAGGACCACACCCCTAAATGCATTGAAGCAACTGCCATGTGAATGGTTGATTAGATAATTGCATTAATGAGAAATTTAATATGTGTTCCTAATAATCCTTTAGGTGAGTGTAGGTCTGGCCATAAGGCCTTGAACTCATTTCACCTGCAAACTTTCCTGGAAGCGCATCACATTTTATATATATATATATTTGGGTCTTACAGGGTAAATTACATCAATATTATTCTCTTTTGTTTGTCCTGATAGAAAAAGTTGTTATAAAAGATCACTAATTGTATTTTTGCAGTGTCTGACAACTATGAAATGTCCTAGTCAGTTAAACTAATAAGCGCAATTATGTGTATAAGCCGCACCTGAGTATTAACCGCAGGGCTGTAGAAAGTTTACATCAATGTAGGATAAACCGCGGTTAATAGTCGGGATATTACAGTAACACAGCATCTGTTTTATGCACACTGAAAAAAAAATTAAAAAAAAAAAAGACTACTCGACTTGAACAATCTCAGTTGACTCATGCGTCCCCGACTGATGATTCGACTTGTCGACTTTCAGGGGGCAGCCCTAAAAAGTACCCAGTAAGATTTAAAGCAGTGCTTACACAAATACACATACAGTAATATGCACACACCCATTTGGTACACACAGTGTTACATTCTCTCACTGTTTCTCCCAGCCTGGGTCGGCGAGGCAGCCTTTGGAAAACAAACTTCACTGCACCGCCCTAACCACAAGCCCCATACAGGCCTAGATATTTTAAACCAGGAAGGAAAAATTAAATGAAGAATTATAGTTTTTAAATAATAAGTTACTATAGTTACTATATTAATTACCTATGGTGTGGTCTGTCACACCTTTGAACACTGTTGGTGGTTTTCAAACTGCTCTACTATGACAGCCATGTGCCTTAAGGGATTGAGAGGAAGAATAGAAGAGAAGAAAACAGAAAAGCAAAGGTGTTGCTCTGCAAAGAGTTTGTGAGATTGGCTAGAAAGACACAGAGGGAGGACCTTGTGGGTCACTGCTCTGATGGCAGGGAGTGGGCGGACAATGATGCAATTATGGCTTAATTGACAGTGAATAGCGGGCAATGCCTTTTATAGCTATTCTTGTATCATCCTCAATTTAGTCACTGTTGGGGGAGGAGAAATATAAACTACCATTCTGTGATGCATTCTGTGTAGTGAAAATAAATGATCAGGGGCTCAAAACATTAAATTGTACAATCCATTTCTAGCTGATAAGTACTGTAAATTTAGTTTTGGGTTGTTGTTTTTGATGCCTGTAATTTTGTGTAGCTATATACATTGCATGACACACCCACTTGAACTTTCTGAACTGAGAAATAGGTTTGCACTATTCTTAAACTCTTAACCAGGCAGAACACAATATGAGGAAGAAAGATAAGCACGTTTTTCACCTCTAGGGGTTTATTTCAGTCAGTGTTTATATAGATCATTCTGAACAGTATGTCCAATAGCCAGGGGCACTAACAGTAGCAACGGAAATGAGGTTACACAATTCAAGATGTCTATTGCCGATTCATTGCTTTTGGTCTGATAAATGTGCCAACCAAACAGTTTCTTCTGTGTCAAACAGAAAAATATTAATGTTAGACAAGCCCTGTCGTTTAACAATTAATAAAAAGAGCTGGACATGTGCAAACGGACATACAAACTCCGTCTTAACCGGCTCACGGGATACCCTAAAGCCAACAATATTTAAACAGAAAAAGGTTTAGGCCTACCTCTGTTATGTTTTTCCATTTTGATTAATCGCGACACACATCAAAACACCATAAAATAATCGGCCATGGCCATTAGCACAATCAAACATCACAATGCCGCAGAGTAGCCCAAGAGTAAACACTGCAAAACGTGGCGCACACGAATAGCATAGTAACACATTTACTTACGAGAAGCTTCTACCAATGTCCAAGTAATAAAACAAATGCGATTAAATCTAATCTTGAGGGGGGGATGAATGCGTTTATCCAGATGAATAGCAGATGTGAGAAACGAGTTCATGAATCGCTAACAGCAGGTTAGAAGCCTCTGCCGCCAAGTGCGCTCCGACCGACGTGCTCACAGTGAAAAGGCATCCCGGCTGACAGCCACGCCGCGTGCGCGCGTCCGTGGGTCCGCACAAAACTGCTGAAACTCGAGAAGCGAGTGGTGATGTCACACTCCGGATTTAAAGAGAAGCGGCCAGTGCGCAGTTCTCTCTTTTGCACATTGAAAACAAAGAAAGCGATCAACGGATACGAAAGGGAGACGGTGCAGGATTGTGTACGGTGCTGGTGGAACACAATTGAATTGCCTGTTTTAAAAGTACGCCTACTATTACTGCGTGTAATCATAAAAGAGCATTCCAAAATATGCCTCTTTTGATATACCTGCCGCTCCCAGTAGCAGCAGACACAGGCACACCGTTTCGTCGCCGAGGGAACCGTGTTGTAAATATGCCTGCTACATTATTTTATAGTTAAGTAGCACATAACAATGCAAGGTCTATTTTAAGATAAACGAGAGGGAAAAGCAGATGTGTTTAATGTAATTAAAAAGTCTTCCTAGAATATAAGAGTAGCTGAACTTGTGTTTACCTCCTTCCTCAAGAGTCCTGAAATAACCGTCACATTGGAATGTTCAAACCCAATTATGAAACCGCTTTAGCTCATTCTGACCTAGATGTGGTAAATATTACTAGGAACGCTGAGGCCATGATACAAGCATTTGTAATAAATCTTGGTCTGTTTGCCATTAATGTCCACCACAGCTACTATGAACTATACTTTGTGCCCAAGGCTTATTTGCTTCAATGGATTGCAGTGGAAGAAAGAAACTGAATATGAAATAGGTTCAGCAGGGGGCCAGTGACAACTGAAGACACAAATGGCTGGACAATGACCTAGGCCCCAATCTAGTCGCCAAGCTTCTCCTCCTTACCCTGCTGTGTGCAGTCAATGGGATAGGAAGACACCCAGAGATAGTCAACAGTCACCGGTTGTATTTCTCTATTCATGCTATGTAACAATGGTGAAACTCTTTCCTGATCCTTTAGCTCTTCATAAGAAAAGCCTGGGAGAGGAAACTGGAGGTGCAAAATGCATTGCATGTGGGTTGGAAAGCACTGTAAGCTAATAAGCAACGCCATAAGGAACATGTGAGCTGCCTTGACCGGCCTTACTATTAACCTCTAAATAATGCAGCATGAATGCATTAAGGAGACGGGGGCTGTAGCAACAAATATAGCCCCTCGGGTAACCTCGGCCCTCCGGAGAGGGCCTCTCATGCTGGAGCTTGGAGCCAGTGGATATGTCTGCCACCTGGGGAACAGCATGAACACCACATACCATGAGAAGAGAGAAGCACTAGGAGCTGCAGGTAATGGTGGTGGTCAAATTACTCTTAAAAAAGCCTGGGGGCAGGCTAGCCTAGTGGTTAATGTGGCCAACTCCCAGCCAAACACAGTGGGTTTTATTCCCATTATGCCCAGCCTACCTGTAAGCATCCTTGCCTAATGGAAAAATGCCTTTCTTATAATGTAAGATATATGGCCAAGTCTCACTGGAGTCATCATTATATTCACAAATTTTTTATAGGTTAATAACTAATCGATAGATGTCATAAGTGTTTACTTTGGCATTAGTGTTATTTTCATGACTTTTTGGATTTTATTTTTTCCAATACAGGCCTGGAAAGAACAAATTTCAAATTCCATGACTTTTACAGGTTTTTCATGAACGTACGAACCCTGCTTGTAAAAAGCCAAGGGTCCACTACTCCAGCCCATGGGGATAAACTGATCAAGCAAAAGGTCTACTGGAAGACAAAAGACAATATTAACACAATAATTCACTGACACCGCTATCAAAAATAAAAAGTTATTTAATCTGAAATATGGATGTAGTAAACAGTAGTAATAAATGGCAACAGCACATAAGTACACATAACTGATGAGCACACAGCGATGACCGTAGCAAAGTGAGTTTTTGGGGCTGCCACCAAACTGAATCACGGCCACTAAAATGAGAAGAAACGTAGGCTCTGACATTTGTTGTAGAACGTAAACTAAACACAGACTGAGCCAAACATGGCTTTGTATTTAGAGATATTTGAAACAGATTATTAGCCTAAATATTACGCACAATGCATCGTTACATACAGTACTGTACAAACACAACACACACGTGGCATGCTCTCGGCACCTATTATTATAATCTCTCTCCACAATAACATTGTATTCATCATGATGCATATTTATAATTTATTGTTTTACTTGAGTAATACCCCAATACAGAGGTTTTCAAAGTAGGAGGCGGACCTCCCCAGGGGGACTCCAAACAGTTTCAGGGGAGGCTCAGTAAATGGAAGTGAAAAAAATGTATCAAAGAGTATCATGTATCATGCAGAGTAGCCTAAATGCATGTGATTTGGTTAAAAGAGATACAGTAATTTTGGCGAATTTTCCCCCACTTTCCCACAATCAGACTTAACTTTTTCAAAGCTTTGTCTGATGCCCACAGTCTCAGATTTTACAGGCAGTGTAATTTAAGTCGTTCGAGCCATGGATGTGACATTTAGAGATCCTATCAATGCAAAACGAAGAGGGAAATCTATGGCAAATTAGGACCTTGTCGAGGCCCCACGCAGAACAGGTCAGAGGGGGAAAGCCACAACAAGCTGTTCACCCATCTGCACATTAGCTCTGTTTTGTTCGTCAGGAAAATAAACCGGTTATATGAAAGGCTGTTGACTTGGTTGTTAGCAATTATAACACCATATTCTTCCTAGAGCCAAGCCCATTACATTTCTCCATTGTGAGATAAAGGGAGGAGGTAGATACTCACCCTACCAGACACACAGAGCCTCCTTGATTCATCATAGCCATAAGTCTTTAAGTTTACTCCTTGTTATTTCACAATCGACTTCAATCAAGTCTCCAGTTCTCTTGTGTATTGATCTGCGACACAATCTAGTGTCGTGTGTTGGCTTTAACTGAAACTGGTACCAAAAACAACTTGATGGGGAATGGGAATTTCTCAAAACCTTGAGCTGAAGAAAAATCAGACGCCTCTTGACCTAGACTAAGAAAATTTTGTGTTGTTTAATTGGAGAACTGAGAACAACGGGCACATCTTCTTTTCCAATGACACGTCTAAGTAGGGAAACACTAGTATTTTTGGACCTTGAGTCTCATGGTGAGCAATCATTTATTTATGAGATACAGTCTGAAAACAATCACAGCTGCTGTTTTTCTCACACAAAATGAAACAATGACTGATATGAATCCACTTGTATTTACCGCACCGGATTTGTTTTCCAGCTATTTCTATTGGAGACTGAGCTAAAGTTGAGTGTGGGGGCTGTCCGAAGGGAGGGGAGGGGAGGGGAGTGTAAAAGTCCAAAGCAGACCCTCCACCAGGACATTTGTGGGAGTCTGAGGCCTAAATTCTTTTTCAAGAATGTTTTTAATAGGACAGGAGTTGAGTGCAGCCTGCCGCACCAAGGGCACACATACTCTGTCATCTCAATCCCACAATGTTAACGCCAGTCGGCGGCTACACTCCAATAGGTTTTATGATGGTGGGAGGTAAGTTGAGATCTGTTTCTTATCAGTGTAGAGAACTGAGACACCGCTCCCATGGAGCACGCCCTTAAACAAAGAACAATGCGTTTGCAGGTATGTAGTCATGTAAATGGTCCACAGTTAAAAACACTGTATTTGTTAAAGCGAGAAGTCTAATACAAATAGGGTGCAAATTGAAGTTGGAGCATTTGTTTTAAAAAAACAAAAAACAAATCCAATGCTGAAACCTTTCCATGCAACTTAGTATCCAATTGTCATCTAACATGCTGTGCTAATGGATTTCTGTCTCTAGAAATGTGCAGAACTTTCATGTACAGTCAATGGACAAAGTAAAACCAAATACTCTCTATGAATGTGTGATAATCCATAATGCAGGATTTAATTGCAGCAATCCTTAATGCCCCCCTCCCAAAAAAAGAAAAAAGAAGCGAAATAACGACCCTGCAGGATGTAATCAATGAGCTACAGTACGAGTTATTTGAAGATATTTTTCAGCAGAGGCTTCAGGCGGTTGTCAGCTGAAAGAGCAAGAAGCCATCAGGCTCATCAACTGCCTACACAGAGCTGGAGTGAAGTGTTCACATGTTTATCCACTCTCAGAGGATGTTCTTCTGCCTGCCCACTCACTCACTCTCCTCCCTGGCTCCCTTCTCTTCCACCTGCCTGCCTGCCCCCTTCTCGCTCTCTCCCCTGTGTCAGAGAGCCACTGATTACTACCTGCTGCAGTGCTGAGCAGCTGCAGGAGCCAGAAGCCCAGGAGCGGCGGTGCATAGAGGCTGAAGGTGGCTGGATAAGCCAGCCTGTGTGTTTGCCAACGCACTGCACGGGGCCCCCGTTCCAACCGAGCGATAGCGAAAGAATACCGCATGCATAAAGAGTCCCATTATCAGGCTGTCCTTTGAGGCAGAGAGAGGATGGGCTGAGATGGTTATCCTCTTGGGTGGTGGGGGGGTCAGCGAAGTCTACTGCTTCAATTGTGTGTTAAATGGAGCTGAAAAACAACAGGGGATGTCCAGACAGTGGCGCACACAGGCCGGCCCACAGTAATGGCATGAGTGTGTTTAGAACCGCATTAGTGGAGGCCGTGTATGATATGTATTTTATAATAACAGCCTCACCTAAATGTGAGGCCATGCAGATTTCTGCACTGTAATGCGGCGGATGGAGACATAAGTCTGACAGCTTGATGCAGAGGGATCTACAGTACAGCTTTGTCAAGACACCCTTTGAAGAGTAACCTAATCATGGTGCCAAAAAACGGTTTTGTCTGCCAGTCGTGACTAGCAAGATTAAAGCTACTTCAGAAGACAAGTGAACAGGAAACACACCCAGCGTGTATCCGTCCAACCACCCTATGTCTCTTACTGAACACCAACTATGATATATTGATTCTTGCTTCTCCCATATGAAATTCCAGGCCAGGGTTAGGGAACACACAATTTAGTAGCACAAAACCTTCAATACAGAAAATCTATGACAGCGTTATACTGACAGTTATACTGTATACATATTGAGCAACTAAAGCTACTCCTATACCTGTACCATATCACACAATACCTGTTAATAGTATTGTGTCCATCTTAGATGACAAACTAGTAAGCCATAGTTCTTTATTTGAACATGGAAAAAGGCAATCAGAAAAAAAGTCTGAAAAACTAGGCCAGTCCAACTTATTTCCCCAGGCGACCAGGAAGTTGACGTGAGCATGAACCCCCTTGTGAATCACAACGCCTCAGTGGTCATAATCACAAGCTCTAGTGAAAAAAAATGACTGTGTACTAATGAGACATTGGAAATCGATGCAGTATGTAGGGTTGGGTTAATGCAACAGCAGACTTGTAAATGGGAACACACAAACCTCTAATGTAAAGTCCCCCTGTATTGAACCAAACCTACAGTGCAAGAAACAATGAAACATAAGAGTCACACACCGACTGCAACCCAGTGAGCTCTAGGCTTTCTTCTAAACATAATAGGAGTGCTGCGGAGAGCTGGCCTCACACAGGGGTCTAGGCACGACAACAGAGGGGTTCTGACAGACACACTCTACTGCTTCGGCTTTGTGAGGCCTGGCAGCCCCAACTACGAGGAGCTTCAGCACAAGTCCTCGACTGGCCCATCCTCCACCACATTTCATCACCCAACCCCTGGCCGTTGGCTGACAAGGCCCGACTTGTCTGCTTCTGTTAAAAGATACCCTCCTCTAGTTGTGGTTCAAGCCAGCATGACAAAAAGACTGCTGTTTTGGTTTGCCTCTGACACACCCCTTTCCCTTACAGCCTGGTGCTGGGAGGGGAATTTGGGGTTCTTTAGCTACAACACAAACAAGTAGTACACCTTTAAACAGCGAACTTCAGCTACATAAAATAATTATTATTTGACTAAACATATGTTGCAGATAACCATAAAAACTCTTTGGGCCTTCTATGGGTTTGAGTGCAGTGCAACCACACACAATTTTAATGACATTGTTTCCTTTGAAAATCACCGAGGGCAAAGTTACTATTAGTTAAGGAGACTGAATATGGTTATATGGGCCTGGCAGATTTTCCTTTGGGTCGGTCCATGAATACAGGATGTGGCACTCCTGTGCATACATTACAACATGAATATACTAAATTTAGAAGGGAATTAAGGTCTCGTCTCCACACCATTACCCTTAAATGGACCGTTTGATGCAGCGCTGCAATTGTTGTCAAACTCCCCCCTCCCATTTCTCTTGCAGATAGCTTTCCAGGAAATTATTTGAGACAAATGTGCCGGTTACCCTTCTCTAAAAGGCCCCTGTAGACATGGTACAAATTGCCTAAATGGGCAATCGTGCAGTCTTAGCTCCTGAATATGAAGGCTTTGGACATTAATGGCCTTTTCCACGGTAACCTGGTGCTACTGTAACCAGGCAAACATACTTCCTGTCTCTGAACAGGCACATGTTCCTTTTCGTGTTAAACTGTTAAAGCCCGTGTCCACGAACATATGTGTTTTTAGTTAATGTAGCTGAGACGGTCTGGCTGTCTGTCATTGACATGACCCTGACTCTGGGATTGATAGTTTTTCTGCGTTTTGTTCGCATGACAATCCATAAATGATAGCTTTGCTGTCATCACTGATCACTGATACATTCTCCAATCATCCTCTTGAAAGTAGTCGTACAAATTAGCACAGCTTGTAACAAAATGTAAACTGCGTACTGAAAGCAGCCCATGTCAGTTTTGCTGTGCGTGTTGAAACTTAAAGTTTTTTTATGCTTGGTTGTTTTGAGCAAAGTTTTTGCATTCTAATAGTCCAAATTGAAACCTAGAAGAAGTCTAATGTGCCAAACAGTGGGAATTAACATTGTCCTTGTTTACATGTTAGACAGGAATTGTGTTTACCTGTGAAAAATGCCCGTTGTGTGTCTCTTTGTCACCACATCACATTCCTTGTAAGTGCAACGTACTTTGTGAAATAATTATTATTCTTAAAAGGCAGGACCCTGACACCTTTTAGCACCTGGGGGAAAAGTAAACACAATACTGTGGCAAACAGAGTACTAGCACAGCAAAATATTTTGTGATAAATATGAGCCTTAACATCTAATAGAAAATAAAAAGACAGACTCAGTAAGTCTGTCACACACATCAGAACTGTGGATGGACATCCCACAACAAGCATCTCTCTGTGTGTTGGCCTCTCAATAATAGCCATGAGTCAGGTCTAACTCATTTTAAATGCACACAACGCATAGATGAATAGATGCAGGAAAATGTAAGGGCATCTATTACTTTGTGCCTGGAAGTGGAAGGTGGCTGTAGGTGTGGAAAAGGTAGGCTACAGTGTTTTTGTTAAGGCCAGTGAAAGCAACCTCCTCCTTGTAGACCCAAACCCACAGGAGCAACCACCAAGTCCATGATTAGACCACTACACAGACAGAATGCATCCAGTAATAGCCCCTCTTTTCAGCACATAATAAAGAGTCATTACTCATTTCAACAGCCCAGTTCCCTGCTGAGATTGCTTTTCTTCAAACTGATTAAAGAGAAACTCTAAGATGAAGAAATAGTTTTTTGTAATAACAGACACACCGGCCATTCTGCAGTCTACATAACAGAGATGCAGCCAAATCAAACAAGAGGGAGTGAATATGATAAAGTCAAGGTGTGAGTCTAAGTGTAATAAAGGGATCTGTGATACTGACATTGACAAAACTAATAGAAGCACATACACCCAAAACTAGGTTACTTCCAGCGAACACATTCGTAACACCCAAAAGCATCCCCACAATCCTTTAAACAAGAACCGCTGAGACTTTTTCTATAGAGTTGCAGCAAAACAAAACACCAAGCGACCTAGCCTTTACAAATGTACTAATTGTAAGTCGCTTTGGATAAAAGCGTCTGCTAAATGCTGTAAATGTAAATGTAAATGTACATCCTTTGTTCTCACTAATGGCCCGACAGAACAGAGCGGGGGTGTGCGAGGGTTGGGGCGATGAGTCTATTGCCTTCCCATTGTATTGTAACTAAACAATGTGAAATAGTATCAAAACCCAAACATAGCGAGGTGTCACGCACACGCGTCTGAAATAAGGAGGGAGGCTGCGACGCGTCTTGATGGACCGTGGATGCCACAGTTACCTCAGCCTTCATGGGGTTCTCGAGTACAGTGTAGTTTGCTCAATGCTGTACTACTCTGCGCTCAGGTGAGGAGAGCTGCTTATAAAACACACATAGCCCCTAATAATACTAGGACCACCAATAGTTATTTTTCACATTTATGACACTGTTGTAATGAAAACATGTTGAGGAAGAGTGTTTATTTGATTGGGCGCTTCATTGTTTGCGCTAGTGTGGCCATTCAGCAGGAATGTGCTGTGCGCTACTCCGGAGGAGAGCGAGAACACTTAGCACCTGTGGGTACCCACGTTCTACTACACAATCGTCGAGATAGAAGGGGGGGTCTTGGAGGTGCAAAAACACTGAAATAAACATCTCAATATGTTTACAACTGAAATTCGAACAATGCAAGCATGGGCTTCATGGCGATATAGGAAAAGTCACGGAAGGGCAGAAACGAGGCATATACACTGATTTAATATTTAACTATTTAAATGACGTGGCAAACTGGGGTTCTAGTGTTAATAATTGACACACATATTTTACAATCCTATTGGTTCTAAGCAAGCTAAGCTTGCTTGTTCCCATCCATTACAGTCACAACAGGATTTAGGATCACCCAGTCTCTCTTAGACCTACGACCTGCTTAGCGCCTGGTGAGAGGCAAACCGGGACTTCATTTGACAAAACCATGCTGAAAATGGGGGTGAAAACATCGACAATGAGGCCTTACCAACTGCAAACATGGAAAAGTGTATGCATACGGTACAGCACTAGAGTACAACGTGCTCGAACGCTTACCATTAGAAGCAGCGGGCGACGCCTGGCTAGCCACGGCTTAAGAACGGTTTAAAACAAGCAACTGCAAGGATGGAGGGTATATGTTAAAGAAAGGCGAACGCTGGAGCAGAACAGAAGAAAAGAAAGTAAAAAGATCACGAGATTGGATATGAGGTGCACCGTTAGCTGAAGGAAGGCTGGAGGTGTTGAGTAGCTGCCATGGGTGTTGGGAGAGTAACGAGGGGAGGAGAAGTGGGGCGGTGTGGGGCACCGTTATGCCGCCTGGACCTGAACTGCTCAGAGCATGCTCAGTGGGCCGCCCAGAGGGCTGGGCTACTGCTGTGCCCTAGTTCAGATAACTCCCACAGAGATGGAAGGACACACGTGCGTGTCTGAACGGGCGTGCTTGGGCATACGTGTGCCCTGAACACTGGCGTGCAATCCAATGTCGACTCATCAGTATCAGCGGCCATAAACACATCCTCCGCCGCAGGCAGTGGACAATATTGATCTCTGCCATCCAGGATCCGGTCATTGCAGTCACGGGATAGAGGGTTCCTAAACAAAACAGTCCAAGGATATGAAGAGACAGACAGAGAGAGAATGGCAGGCAAGGCTTTGACGCTCCAGTTCCTGCGGTCCTAAGGCATGAGCAGAGAGGCCGGAGCAGCAATGGCATACTACGTCACAGGCCTGATGGATGGCGGCAGTAACAGGCATTACAACTGGGTCACCAATATGACAGGGTGAGAGAGAGAGAGAGCGAGCGAGTGAGAGATCGAGAGCGAGAGGATTCTCAAAGGATGTCTGTCAACATCCCTTTAGCTGGAAACACAAGGCGAGAATGTGAAATGGCTGATCAGGTCATGTATAGCTGTTTACCAGAGCAGCTCACTGACAGCAAGTGAACAAACAGCAATCGTGAATAAACAAACACTGGATCCTCAAGCATCTCGTGTCTGCAGAAAGCAAAAAACTTTTCCATGACTTTCTACATTTCCATGAGCATATAAACAAATGCAGAAATGATTTTGTGAATACAAATCAATATTAGCCTGCCTGAGAACAATAACAAACAATAAGCCCTGTCCACACAATTCTTTGATTTTACTTGACCTGCCCCAAGATTTTTAGTAAATATCCTGACTTTTCCTGTCTATTATATATTCTAAATTTCGTGATTTTCCATAATTCCAGGACCAGTGGGAACTCTGCAGTCATATGAATAACATGTAGTATTTTGTAATTTACTGTTCTATGTCACATTTCCATTGGAAAGAAACCTCATAGAAATCTTTCTAAGTAGCTTTCCAATACTACAGATACTCCATATTGTGCAGTGTGTGCAGCTCCAGGTGTGTGCTACACCTCTGGCAATAGGTCACCAGGTGACAGAACTATAGGAAGCTAGGGTTTTCAGTCAGACACAATATCCTGAAACTCAGAGAGGAAATTGTCTTTGGAACTCTGTTGCCAGAGCAGTTTGAATCTAAACCTACAAATATACAATCCAACTCACTGCCAGCAGATTCCTAAATTCTTTCAGAACTGACTGTCAAATGTTAGCAGACGTTGGAATTGATTACCTCTGTCTCTGCTTTAACCGCTTCAGAGGCAAAATAAAAAGGTCGTCATCCAGTTAACTACACAATTACAATTATGTCATTTAGCAGGCACTTTTATCCAATGCGACTTACAATTACATGGTGCTATTACATGGTGCAGGTAGGGGTTAGGCATCTTGCTCAAGGATGCTTACAGGTAGGCCAACTCTGGGGCTCGAACCCGGCTGGGAGTCCAACACCCTGACCACTAGACTATCCTGCCCCCTACACCTTACACCCTATTGTACCTCCGAGGCCAGTGTGTCGTGTACATTTGTATGAGCTACTTTCAGTTAGAGCTAGAGCTGTAGCGTGATCCTTGTGGATTATGTGAAATGCAGTGTGTGCCCTCACAGACACACCTAGCTGGCCACATCTGGTTTTATTCTGACATCCCAATAATCCCTTTTAGAAATGGGGCCAATCAGTGCCACTCGAAAACAATAAGTGAGGACAAGAAAAAGGCATGGCAGGCAAAATGAGGGCAGCTTGCAGTACTGGCCAGACATCTGAGACAGAGATTCACTAAAAGGGTACTATTCACGAAGCCTTCCTCTAGCCATACCCCATCATATTTGCTAGCCAGACCAAGTCTCGTTTACAATTACAGTGCATTGTATGACTGGGGCTCCAAGACATTTGATGGCCTATGAGGATAGCCTAAGGAGTTTGTTTATGTGCAGCAGATTCATGAAGGGGAGCCAGTTGGGGAAGGAGTATCCCCTCTCAAGTCCTGCTGCTGTTGGTGCAGCTGTATTGCTCGACTCCTCCGAGGAACAGAATAATAAACTATATTTGAAGGGTTTCAAGGCTGAGGATGGCTATAACAGGCAGTAAAGGCCATTTTACCGATGATAAACAAGAGTGGATGACACATCATATTAACATACTCCATGAAAATCTGTTTGTCAGATTTGCGGTTTTGCAGTTTCCCCTCTGAATATGGCGCTGCCAGCAACAGCTGTATGTTTTAGGTTTAGAGTTATGAGGTCAGAGTTCACACTCAAAAACCAGATGAGAAAGAAGGATTTAGGAAGACGGATGAACATTGGAAACGAGAGTGTAGACCGAAAGAAAATCTCTACCTGCCATTGGAAGAAAAAGCTACTAAAATGACAACTGATTCCATTACACTCCAAGCTACATCAAGGTGAGTCTCTATGAATAAAGTGCTAGCATTCACTGACTCAGATGTGTGCACTGTGTAAAGGGAATGAATGAAAAGCAACAGAGACGGAGCATGCTGATGTAAAAGCCTCAAGGTTAAAACCACCTAGGCTATTTGTATTCCTACTCTCGGTGGAGGAAGGCCAGGCACTTTACTTTCAAAGTTAATCATGCATACAGGAGCAACTTACCTGAATGGATGACACAACACAAAACAGCACAGGAAGTCAGGGCAGGGAGAGAGACAAACGACAAACACGACAAACAAGTCAACACTATATCATTTAGGTACTGTATCAATAAGCTCTGTGTCTCTCTCTCTCTCTCTCACTTGGACGTGAAGAGGGCATCAGTGAGATACCAGAGACTGATGAATGGGCATATTGCAACAGTGCCATCCAATGGCTTCGCGCTTTAGCTACACCAAGTCTCTAACAGTACAGTAAAGTCAGAGGACGATCAAATTAATTCCCTCAAAACAAATTCCAGTGTGCAGTTATATGGAGTATCTTGATTGATTTGATTCAAGCAGTAAGTCTGTTTGTGAATGTCTTTATCCAATTAGTGTGGAGTTTTCAAATTTATCCCAATATTCTTCTCTCATATTATTTATTATTTGTTATTTTGATATGCTACGTTGATGCCATCTGCTGGGGGAAACTAGTCATCACACTTTTTAGTGACCCCAATAATGCAAATGTAGCTTGGCAGTAACTGTTAGGGCAAGCTGGTGTCTGGTCTTAATCTTAATGTTTACTCACTCTTATTCACATATACAGCTACTCCTACAGTTTGTTGTTTAAGGACGCAAAAGTAGATAAAGGCTTTCTAAAATACAAGCAAAGGAATGCAACGGTAAACAACCAGTCACCACATCACAAAAGTTCTAGGTCCTAGACCTTTTATACTAGACTCCTAGACTCTAGGATGAGCTCAGACATCCTAGACTCTAGGATGAGCTCAATAAATAAATCTGTGCTTAGTCATAGAAAAAGGCTGAGAGGGAACTTGAGAAGGAAAATGGTTGCCTCTGGAGTTCTGACCAGCCAGCCTCAAATCCATGTGTGTAAAATATTATATTGATTTTGAGTTTTAATGCAGAATCACTTAGTTTTATGTCTTTGGGTCAATAATATGTCTCATTCAATCAGCAGCCAGCGTTCTAGGATGATTGGCAGCAGATATACAGCATAGTAAAGGCTATAGTATCACTTCTCTAGGAGGAAAGCTGGGCTCTGAAATGTGCTCGCACACTGTTTATAGCAGAAAACAAACACATTCTGTCCAATTAGCCCAAACTCCCAGGAGTTTGTTCTGAAACACATTGCTTCCTACGTCTGTTTGTGAAAGGAGGTAGAAAGGAATGTGTGCGTGTGCGTGTGTGTGTGTGTGCGCGCGCGCACGCGCACATGCATAAAGCTTCTGTTCTATCAATCAATCACTGCCCATTTATTAGTCATTACAGACTTTTTGCACTAATATGTGTGCATTTACGTAATGGGGTAATTTCTGGTTTAAGACCCAGGTGGCTTTTACCCTGAGCTCATTCTAGGATCAGTTCCAGTAGCTTGTAGATTGTTTACCTTCGCTAACAGTAGAGCAAACATTCCTGCAGTAATGTGTCCATAGAAGCTAAATTAACCCAGAGACAACACTGCAATTGTAGGGTTCAGTCTGTTTGATTCAGCTGTGGTAACATTACCGTGGCATGGCATACACAGCAACCTGTGCTGATGCTATCCCTCTAGCATACCGTTTAACCACGTTCACAAATAATATGCGTTTAGTGTCATTTGATCTCGCTGTAGCAGTAAATGCTTGCATATTTGCATGGTAAAGAATGGGGCTGAAAACTACAAGGCCAGTCTGCTCTGGTGGGGGTGCAATCAAAGCCATTATGTAAAACAGGACTGCTTATTTGAGACTATTTGTTGACATATGACTGTAATACTGTTTAAGCTTAATGTATATGGGCCAAGCAATGCAGGATTAGGACTGACGATACCATTTACGTACACAACACATACAGTGTAAAGATCTCACTACGCAAGCATGTGCTCTATGGCGTGTGTTCGCACATCCTTACCCTGTGTCCACTACTGTTAGTGGTATCAATTATTACAATCTACAAGAAAGTGAAGTATGTATGGCTGCACGGTTTACAGTTCATTGTTATATTGTCCACCCTAGTTCACCATAGTCATTACTGGAGTGCTCTGAACCTCTCGATATTAAATTACTCAGTGTTTCGGTAATGCTTTAGGAAGATAGTGCCACTCAAAAGAGTGGGTCCTTATTACACTAACACACATTCAGACAAGGTAGCCTTACCCCGGTGTAGTTAAAATGTAGAAAACGGTGGCCCCTGTAGCACATTTAAAGAAGTTCCATGGGCTAAAAGGCTGAGCCCAATCAATGCCTGTCTGAGAAAAAAATAATTTTGGTGAGCTCTGTGGTTTTTTAAGTTTGGCATGGAGCCAGCTGCAACTGTGCTTTAGTTCCAGCCAAAGAGCAAACGTCTTGTGTACACATTTACACTGCCACACTGAATGACTAATAAGCCTGCCTCATCCATGAATAAACTATGAAAACAAATGTTCAGAGAGGCAAAACAGCTTGCACTATCTTGCGGTCCGCTAAACTCAGAGTGAACGCCTGAGTCTCTGGACATGCATGCCAACATGAGGCACCACAAAGCTGATGGATGAAGAGATACATTCTCAAAACCTAATACAGTCTCTTTTAGAACACACACACACACAAAAATTAGGAATACAAGTAGCACCAGCCAGTGGCCTATCGCATACATGTTAAGCGCTTCTCCACTATAAACAGGTACAAAACAAAATGGAAAGGACACAGCCTCACAAGCACAAGGTAAGGATGTTTTTATAAGAACCACCAGCAGGGGTCTTCCAGCATAACGAGACTCCCAGCCACCCAGAGGGGAGGAGGCAAGCAAATAGCAGCACAGGGGTGGGAAGGCTGAATTTAGCACCTATATTTAAAGCGGGCTCTCATGTTTCGGAGACATTAATCCATACTGCTAAGGAAACATACCACAGGGGGCTGTGACAGCCGATTAGATTGACGAGCAGCGAGAGGTGCAGCCATTACTGTCATTACGAAGCCTCTGTTAACTCACGTCACACTGACACCTCTCTCTCTCTCTCTCTCTCTCTCTCTCTCTCTCTCTCTACAATGGAGAGCAGGTTGCAGGGAGCTGATATGCAGTTTGAAAGGGTGTTTTGCTTGATCGTATTTCACTGGCCCTCTAGCAAGTACAGCTGAGCAGGTGTGGACTATGACAGGTGCACAGAGAAGGACAGAAAAACGTAAGCACTTTTGGGTCCTTCTTCCAGCCCCCAGAAAGAATCGGGAGCATATCCATCGCCCCTGACAAGCAGCATCTGAACTGAGGCATGAGAGTTTTGGGCAAGACTAGTGCCCCTTCTGCCTCTCTGCGAGTCAGCTGACTGAACAGACGGTCAGAGCTCTAGGGAGTAGGGAATACTGAGGGATCATAAAGGTACAGTTACTGATCTACATAACATCTAACTCTAGAGCTACAATTCATTATGCTGTAGGTAAGGCTGTTACGAAAATAACTTGTTTCGGTGAGATTACATCACTGTACACTGGGCTCGCACTAAAGCAAGACAGTAGAGACACACAATACAAATCACAACCAGGTACAGATATTCACTTAGACACTTGGTGTTAACTTCAAATATTTGTTCAGGCAGGCAGGATCTATGTCTCTCGCTAGAGCGTGGGAGAGGCCTCTGACGGCAGTAGAATGACAACCCCATGGTTAGGCAATAAATGCAGTGTATTATTCAATCACTGCCACTGCCTCTGCAACCCCAGATCCCTCTTTCTTACTCACTCACTCTCTCTCTCTCTCTCTCTCTCTCACACACACACATAAACACACACGCACAGATTTCCCTCCCTCTTTCACCCCCTCTCCCTACAGTACAAAGAGAAAGAAACAAGCATGTACTGTACTGTATGAGCAATGAATGCATACCGTTCAGAGATACATTTTTTTGCTTTAAACGGCCCTTCCCCTAACTGAATGGGGCTGATAGCACCGCTGACTATGTGCATCTAGATTAAATGACAAGGTACATGCATGGGCATGCAAACATTTCCAACTTTCCAAGATGTGAAAGCCACTCAAGCTAATATGTGCCTAGCACTGCAATGTACTGTATGCACACAAATCCAGATGAAGGATATATGTGGTACGCAGTATGGTTTGCAACTGCAAGGCATCTTTTGGATTGCATTTGTTTGTGTGAACTACAGCGCACGCCAGTTTTGATATCACATGGGGGGTTCTTATCTGAATGGCTTCTTCAGGGAGCACTAAAGATGGATGGCACTGTTATAAAATGAGCATATCACAGCATAGCAAATCTGAACTCTCCCAGTAGTGAGAGCAGTCCTTTACAGATGAGGCTAGCTTCAGCATTTCGACGTACAGCACAGCCACTAGAGCACAGCCTCTGAGCCAGAAAAGAGGAGAAAGGCCCAAGCATAAGGAGCCAAATGCTTTGTGCTGTCTGAGCTCGGGCGACGCTCATATGCGCATTAAATACCTAAGCGCGGAGTTAGACAATACGGACACAAAGAAGGTCCTCAAGATGGCGTGCATTCTGCCTCGCTTCAAAGACCTGGATCTGCGGGAGATAACTGTGGACCGCTTGAGGTCTGTGTGGGGATTGGAGGGAGCCGACGCTCTTGCCAGGAGAGAGAGGGAAAAGGGTAAACCAAAGCCACGGGAACGAGGGGTGGCATATTAATCCCTATTGTGCTGCTACTAAAATTAAAACCTGGCAACAAACAGCACATTGATTTACCGCCACCCATTTTATTCACAGCATGGGATGGTACTGCACAATACATTCTATTAGCGCAGTGATTTCTGAAAATTTTTTGACCCATGACCCCTAAAAATAAGTATTTCAGAGATCTTGAGTCGCAAGCTATCAACTACATCTTTATGTTGAACAACGTAGTCCCAAACACAACACCAGTCAAGCTAACAATAACAGCAGGAACATACAGTATATACAGTAGGAAAATCATTAACACATCTGGGAAATCTATATGCATTTTATTTAATACGACATTTTATTAATAGCCTAATACAACTAGATAATAAAAGGCAAAACGCACCCACTTTGAAAGCCACTTTAGAATTTACTGTAGTGAATCTTGAACCACTGAGACTGGGTTTCTCTTTTCTTTTTCCCCCCACAGTAGCTGTTGATGAAGGCAAACGGATATGTATATTTGTAAAGATTTGTCTCTGGTCCTCAGCACGCGAGTTGTTCTGGGGACATTTTAACACTCAGCTCACGGCTGCGCAGCCGCTGAGCAGAGTGACAGCTTCCAAAAGCCCCTAATCGCGACGGACCATCTGGAGAACAACTGGGCCGTGCGCTGCTGACCACCAGGCTGAGATAGAGAGAGTTAAAAAGAGAGGGAGGGAGAAGGAAAAAAGCAGTTTGAAGGTGCACCCCTCGCCTGGGCACAACATGGTCTAACACCTCATTGAGAAATATGACTTTACAGGCCCCGTGCCACGGAGCCACAATAACGGGATTTAGCAGACGCAGGTGAGCCTCCAACCTAATGAGCATGTGTGTACTGTACAGTACATCTCTAGTTTTATTGCCCCAACACCTCAGCATGAGCATTTCATTATAGCAGGCTGGCTAGGCCAAAACTAACACCTGCAGCTTTAAGTTCAAAGCCTCTCAACCAATATTGATTTCCCACAACCAACCTTTTTGAAGGCAGTCATTCCGAACTCTGTGGAGGAGGGAAAAACCTTCCCATCAAGACGCAAGGAGGCCGAGGCAGCTTGTGACTCCGTCTTCAGGAGAACTAACTCTCACAAACAGCGATGCGGTTATGCACCGGGTAGGCCGGAGGTTTACCGCTGTATATGCATGCGTGTCTCCACAGATCCCAGTGTGTACCAGCACCGTAGACTGACGGCATCCCCCTCACTCTGACACCCAAGTAGCCAGCTGTCCCTACGTTGAACCTGGTCCAACATCAGCAGAGAGCGGCTCATTGCAGATTACCAGAGGGATTACTTGGATGTCTGAAGGCTCTCTCAGCATTAAATCAAAGACACCACACAGTTAAGAAGCTTTGAGCCAAAGAATTAGTATAGGCCATCCTCCCCTACTGAACCCAGGAGGACGCAGCCCCACATCTAGTGTAATCTAGACCCGGGCCTCATGTACCGTGTGCCAATCCCACCCGTTTAGATAAGGGCTGTAACTTCTTAAATGGCTAGGGACCATGGCACCCTGCCAAGGTTGTGTTCTCTCTGCCAGGCTGTGAATTGATGTTTTCGAACTGTCCGTCTATATTAAGAGCAGATACTCCCATGTGGAATACCAGCACCTTGTAACACAAGCAGCTAAAACCAATGAAGAGCCCCTTGGTCCCAGCTAAGTAGCTATGCCCACAATTTCCATCAGAGGTGGATCTGTACCATATCTGGAGTGTGAAAGACCCAGTTAAGATATTTTTAAAATAATTAAAATGTAAAAAAAAGAAAAGGCGTTTTGAGGTCTACATTTCATGAAAGCTCAGTGAGGGGAAATGGCTAAAGTCAGAAAATAATTCAAATATAGCAATTTCATAAAAGACCTGCTGATATCTGATAATAGGATTAAAAAACGCAAAATACTTACTCTATAATACTCTAGAATAACTGCTGTAATCAGCACCTGGGACAGGCACCGACATGAAAAACACACAAATACACACACTGTTTGCTTCCAGTGATATCCAGATGGCAGAGACCCCACAAAGACTTTAAATGTGCGATAGCTGTCAGAGCAGCTCAAAGCCCCCTTGCCTGCCTTTCTGTCTGTCCCCCATTTCAGCATCCAGACTCCGTGAGCAGAGTCATGGAGCCAGACACAGGGGTGATGAAAAGCCGAGCCGGACCCACTGGTTTTGCTCTCTTAAATCATATTACACACACACACGCGCACGCACACACAAGTGAGCCGTGTGTGAAGTGAGCACTGACAGAGGGAGTGAGTCAGCAGTGACAGCAGTCAGAACCTCCCTCTGCCAAAGGGGGTGAGTAAACACTCCCTTAGTGCTTTGCCGTTTGAATAAGGCATTGTCCCCGGCGTGCAATTCGTTAATGTCATCCGTGTGTGTGGGAACCAATGCAAAGCATGCTAATAGAAAGGGATTGGTTTACATGAACACAGGCCGGCCATGGTTAAGCGGAGTGTCATTTCCCTTCTACAAACACTGGTGATGTCATCTTTCGGCTGCTTCTGTCACTAGCATTTGCCCCCCCCACCCCCACCCCAGTCCAGTGACAGTGGATTTTTCCACGTTACATAATCAGGTCTGATACAAAGCTTTGCACAGAGAGACAGAAGCTGAGATTATGCCTTGGAGAGCATAGACAGCTTTTAAAAGTCTGTGTCTGACAGTGGGTTTCATGAGGACAGGCCTGTAGCTCTTGTTTGCGTTTGTGCAGATGTCTACTTTTGAATTAACTACAGTCAACCAGGTAAGGACCACACATTGAATATAGCAAAATGTCAACAGAACTGACCTCTGTGGCAGCGGGGACTCACGCCACAGTTTATGTGCGAGTACTACAGTTCACTTTCCTTATCATCACTCACCCAAAGGAAACACAGGCCCCCTCTCCGCTCGCAGCCCGTGATATGCTAACGAAATGAGAATGAAAAGGTGACTTGAAAACCCCTTGTCTCAAGACCGGGTGTGCAGGAGGATAACAAACGATGGATGAGAAAATACACAAAACCATAGACACTGTGTTGAATAAGCTACCGTACAGTACAGTTACTGTATGGCTTATAGTTGCTACAAAACAAATTGGCAATGTTTTATGAGTTATGTGTGCATCCAGACATGAAGAGGATTTTACAAGGGCCATATATCTAAGAGGTAAATCTGTGACAAATGTGAGGATGCTGTGTATTTGACAGCAAAGCCAAGCACGGTGATTTTTATGCTTACAGTCAATGTAGCGTGCTGGCTGTACAGTACAAGCTAGCAGCTGTCACAGTCTGCCTCAGAAAACATTGATATGAGGGATATCTCTGATAGCTAACTTTTTGCAACTGCATCATCTTTGGTTCTCTTTGAGGATATTTTGTTTCAACAGAGACATACACTTTTAAATTTACAAGTATAAGCAGAAGCTCAAACAGAATATCAATACAATATAACAGCAATCCGATCCTCTGCAAATGTTGCTAAAATATATTTCAAGGAAGCAACCTATTTTTTTTTTTTTTTTAACTACAGTTTAAAAGTTTGGTGTCACTTAGAAATGTCAACATCAAAATTATCAGAAATACAGTATAGACATTGTTAATGTTGTAAATGACTATTGTAGCTGGAAACGGCTGATATTAAATGGAATATATTTTTCAAGAAGGGGGTAAACAAACACATAACCAACACGTATTTACGCAGATCAGAATCAATCACTCCAATTTGCAATGCCATGCTGCCATACCCTGTGGACGGCGTTTGACTGGTGTTTTCTTGGCAATTCTCAGAACAAGAATAGATTGACGTGTTTCAGAAGAAAGCTCTGGCCTTTTTGATACTGTAATCGAACCAACAAATGCTAGTCTAAAGAAGGCCAGTTGTATTGCTTCTTTAAATCAGCACAACAATTTTCAGATGTGCTAACATAATTGCAAAAGGATTTTCTATAGATCAATTTGGCTTTTTACAATGATAAACTTGGATTAGCTAACACAGCGTGCCAATGGAACACAGGAGTGATGGTTGCTGAAAATGGGCCTATGTAGATATTCCATTAAAAAAATCTGCCATTTACAGCTACAATAGTTATTTACAACATTAACAATGTCTACACTGTATTTCTGATCAATTTGATGTTATTTTAATGGACACAAATTTTAGCTTTTCTTACAGAAACAAGGACATTTCTAAGTGACCCCAAACTTTGAGTGTATGTGTATATATATATTTATTTATTTTTGTTTCTGTGAGAGAGGTAACGTGATTGGTTAAACTAGCGGGGGAGAAAACAAAAGTCAGGTGGAAGTCATGGGTTTACCGAGGTACTGTGTGGTTTATTTGTGTAGTGAGTTTTATCTCATTAAAAACAAAGATCTGGGAAAGAAAACAAAGTTGCTGAAATGAAGGAAGGAATAAAGGAAAGGAAACTGACTGTAACATTTTTAAACATGCTAGACAAAGCTACTTTCAATTACTTGACTTTGAGAAGCAATTAGTCAGACTGGATATTGATCGACTTACAAGTGGCCCCACATATCCCCATTTAAATGTGCAGTCAATCAGTGTGGGGGCCCTCAAAGCACATCTTTAGTTATCACTCAAAAAAGGATCCACTCGAGAGACTTTTGTCAGAATTGGTTAAATTACAATCAACATTCTTTCCTCTGTTGTGATGATGAATAATGCAGCAACAGAAATTAAGTCGCCTAATGAATGTGGTGGTTGGAAAAGATGCAGGTAAAATATTTATGCATGTTTTCCTGTGAAAGAGTTTACAGAAAGAAACATTAGGTGCAGAAATACCCTCAAAGGGTATTTTTAAAAGCACCATCAATCCAAATCAATTACTGGACAGTAATCAAGCTGCATTCTAGTCAGACACAATGGGGGTCTAGATAAGAGTCTATTTATTAATTTGTACTTCAGCTGCTATCCCCTCTATCCAGCCTAAACCTAATCGGCCCATTCAGCCTTTCTGTTTACATTGTGGTGCTGGAACTACGGACCTACAACTTTGCCTTTGCTCTACGATCGCAAAGTAAATTACGAGCATGAAAAAATTATGATATACTTCTCCGCTAGTGTGTGTCTGAATGGAAGTCACATCCTCCACTCATCCTGTTACAGTACACTCCCTAACCAGGTCAAAGGTCAACCACACAATGTCCTCGTTATGTTTAGTATTGCAGAGTAAACAGAATCAGTGCATAGGCTGTTTGTAGCATTTGGTGAAAATGTCATTTGAAAATGTAATGCTCACATTTGAAAATCCCACGACAGCTGCGGTCAACAACCCCCTGCTATTGATCTCTGGGCACAGAGGTGTCTGAGTGGCGTTTAATAAGACCTTAGCTTCCTACCTACCAACTCTGTACGCAGAATGTAAAGTAGGAGACAGGTTAAAAGGTAAGCACGTCTGATTCCCTAATACACTGTGTGTGGATTATTCTCTCTGCTTAGAGAGCACAAAGACGGCTGTTGACATTGTTCATTCAGGCTTAGCAAGTTCAGACTCAGATAGAGTCACACAGATAAAGACAGCATTATGTCTATTGGCCATGCTACTGAGTACACGCGAGTCTGTGGATAAAATGGTCATGATAGTTCACAGATTTATACCTCTCTATGATCTCATCCTGTCACTGCTTGCAGGGCACAGATGTTGGGAGTTAACACGCAGCTATCCAAATTATAAGGCTTAAAAGTCCCATTGGCAAGGAGCCACCAGCAAATGGCCAGGGAAGCCACTAGTAGACAGCTCCCCGTCAGAAAAGCGCAGCGAGGCAGAACTAATGTGATTAACATCTGCACCGGCCTTTACTCATTTAAACCTTCGATACCCATAAACCAATCTAATCTACCTCAGAGTCAGCTAGGCCCAGCCACTCGAGCACACCATAACCTGCACCCCGCCATCAGAGGAAAGGCTACATCAGCAAAATAGGCCTGCCCATGCTCAGAATGTGTAAACCAACACAAAGCCATGTGACAAATTCAGCCTTTACCTTTGACAGGTACTTCTGACAAAACTATTTATATATGCCTCCACATTGGTGTGATAGACAATTTTCAATATTTATGAAAAGAGTAGGGATGTCCTGATCAACTTTTTTGGTATCCCGATCCGATCCATTCAATATTTATTGCTTAAGATTACGATTCCAATCTGATCCGATTTATTAATAAATATATGCTAGTATTATTTAATGATCTGAACTTTTATTTTGAAGTAAAAACTCTAGCTATGCTACTTCCTGCTTATGTGTGAGTAACACTAATGTGTCCAGACAGTTAAGAATGTGTGATCGTTTATTATATTTTGTTTTCATCGTGCTCTTTGGTTACGAGTTTCATTTAGGGTTTTTGGAACGTTCAACGCTTCTGTGTCACGTTATTAAAGCTTCCGCTACAAACCTTGTTATAAAGTTCTGGTACAGCCGTATCTGAAATGTAGTGTCGAAACTCAAGAGGGTAGGACATACCGTGGCTCCAATTAAAGTTGGAGAAAGGTCCACACAAACATTTTCCCTAAAAAAAAAAAAAGATTGATTGCATTTTGTTTTGCCTCCTACTTTTGTTCTGCATGTGCACATTTTCTCAGTCAAATGTGAATTAGACTAATATGCTGATACTTGTGACAAGCATTTTACTGACTTTTATTGACTTGGTGCTTAACTAATCATTTCAAAACACAAGCCAATATTTTACAGGTGGGTTTGGAAGATTGTCAAAGCCCTTTTATAGCATTGTCACACACAGGCTAGAAATGTTTTTGGCATCATATGAACTTGTCAACACCAGTTACGGCTAAACAATGATGAGACAAAGTCAGATTTACAGACACAGTTTTACAGCCTGATAATAACACGAGGCAGAGCACCTGAAGAACTTCCAGACTAAGTACCCAGTAGATCTGGGGACTTATGCAGGTGCCTGATACCAAGGGCTAGACACCACGGCTTTCGGGGGAAGTTGCTTTTTTTGCGTTCCGTGGCCCGTCTGAGATAATAACACATACTATATTTGATTGTATCAGCAGAGCTGTGGCTCAGACATGAGTCAACAGAAACAGATAGAGCACAATAATGTCTAGGAACAATATAACACATAAATGTATAAGGATGGTAAATATTGTGTAGTGTTCTATGGCCTCACCTCTTTTACTGCTGTTACTGTCAAATACACTAATTGTTATATAGTGGCAACTATGTGGCAAAATCAGTCAAAAAAAAAAAACAACACAGCAGCAGTCATTCCTAAGCCATTATATAGCCAATATGCTGATGGTGAGATCACAGGTTCTCTGGTCCTAAATTCACTGGGTCAAACGAAGGTCAGTCGGCCTCTCACACAAAACAGTTCCGAGTGGTTTCTAAAGAGCCTCACTGACAGCTTCAGTTAATTTAGGCTTACACTGGATGAAAATCAAGTTTGTAACTTGTACTATAGACAACCACAGACCATGTCAGGAACTGTGACAGAAAAACAGCATTCAATTAATGAATGGGGCCGCCTTTGAGAGCATCGCACTGGGAAGTCAGTGAGTTAGTATGGGATATCAAATTACTGCTTCTCAGTCCCAATGGCTGGCAGCCTGCCACACGAGGCACTTCAGATTCATGAGGAAGTCAGAGAGGGAGAGGGGACTGAGTGGGGAAAATAAGGCACGATATTTTAATTTCTGATCCAGCATATTGCATATTGCCTTCAATCCCACTCCAAAAGAATGTGTGTATCTTGGCAGAACAGAGCACGCAGGACTAAGAGAAACGCTCTCCCTGCTGTGCGAGTGAGGGATTTCGTTTTCGGAGTGGCATAACAAGAGTATTCCATCTCATCTCTCTGGATCTGGCACATTCCGAGGAGCAGAAGATGATGATGATGAAGAAGAATCAGTGTGTCTGACAGCGGCCTTTGATTAGACCTAGGCCTATGTGTCAGGCCATGATGGAGCAGAGAGAGAAAGTAAAATATGATTTTAAGGCCTTTTCAGGGGTGTAGTGGAAACCAAAATGCTCATGGCTCTAAAGTGGACACAACATGAAGGATACGTCACATTTCCTCCTGCCCACACAGCCATAACAAATGAGCACGCTGAGGAGACCGTGTTTAAAGAAAAAATAAAATGAACAGGCATATTATTAGGGAAATATTTTCCAGTATCTGACAAGACAAGCACCATTACTGACCGAGTAGAATGTACTGTATAACTGACACTGTAATAACTGGCAGACACAAAGCACACAGACAGCCCTTCAGCTCAACTTTCCATACAAGTCTCAAGAAATGTATAAAATGAGCAGCACAATGACCACATTTTGCACTCTGTCTATTTGCGCATAGTGAACTATGTAATCATTAACTTTACAGATATACTGCAGTACAACGAAGGGTAAAGGTTCCAACATAATTATCTCCATTATCTCCAAAAACAAGGAGGTTGATTTTACATAGTATAAAAACGTATTCCGCAAAAGTGAGTTAAGGTCACGGTAGTATTTTGTGGGGGATGTTTTGAATTCGTGTGGCATGTCGGTTTATGCCCGACCTAAAAGTATGATGGAGGTAAGGAGGGGCGTGAATTTCAGACTCACTTGATAAAGCACCGTGCTCCCTCGAAAGTATATCCTTCCTCCCATCCAGTTGGTAAGTCTGTGTAGAGGGGAATACAAAGCACGTAAACAAAGAGCTTGGGAGAAAACAGATGGGAGCATGTGTTACATGAATTGTCTTGATGGCTTGCCAGATGTGATGAAAGGTGCAGCAGTCACACACAAAAAAGAATGAATGCGCGTTCTGCGTTTTTTGCTTAACGATGGGCTGCAATAGCGCTACATAAACCTTACTGGTATTTAACACGTCCTTGGCAGACCAGTGAGCTAACCATGCAAGAGGTATGTGAAAACAAATGTAGAAACCAGCATGGTCGTTTACAGGATTGAGGCAGAGGAATTTAATCTTGTACATTTATAGGTAACATCAGTGCTCAATGATCAGCAGAAGCTGTTTATGGATACCTGGCGATCACAGTGTTGCCAAAGAAGGCGAACTGGTGTCGCGCCGATATCGTTCCCCCCGCACATATTATTCCTTAGCCCACAGTAGATCTTTATCGACGAGAAGAAAGCAATTTGCACAAGTGGTTTTGCAATGCACCCTGGGAAAATCAGAATATTATTTGAATGTCGTATGTAATAGGCTAACCAGCGTAATGACACACACATTAAGTTCGGCTAAAGAATACTAACATACTAGTGCTGACAACAAACCTAATTCAACCCAAAGGGTCGATTTCGGCGGCGAAAACAACATCGGTACGACATCTGTCAATGAGCTACAAAGCTGTCTGTCGAACATAAGCAACCTAAAGTGACAGCTGGATAGCATTCGTTTGAATACGGAATACATTCGAAATTCATGTTGCAGTTGTTACTGGAGTCGTTCCGTTAGTAGCCTACTGTCAGACTGCAATGTCTACTTGTTTGCCAAGTGACTAAGTGCATCTTAGGATCTTCACAACGCGAGTGCCGAAGCCCACACATGCATCCGAAACAAGGCGTGATATTACAGATATGCGACGGTACTTTTCCTCGTGTATGAAAACTGTACTAAGTGCAGTTTCTATAACACATTCCAGCGGTAAACATAACATACTAACTTGGCTTCCATAGGTGACAGCTTACCTGGAGTTTTTCTGTGACCAGTTATTAGTGCCTCGCCACTCACTGGATGCAACCAGGTTGTACTCTTTGCTTCTTCGCTGTTGACGAGAAAGGGAAAATGCATTACACGACGCGTTCGCCGTAACTGGAAATAGTTTGAAATGCCTTTAACCATTCTAAATAAACAATTACTTGACGAAGAAGACCCGTCCGTCGCGAGTAACACCGTAACTCCATGAAGAAGGAAGACAAGAAATCCACTCGGGGTGTAGATCCGCCGCCATGTCTGGCAATACTGTACGGCTGTAGCGCGTCTCCGCTCTAGCAGCGCGTACACGGAAACCTTGGCAACGGCAGGTTTTGGAGAGGACGCAAAAGACTGTTGGGAATCTAGCAGCGGTGGTTTAAGTTTTGCTTAATCGATTATCTGTTGTTGATCTGTCAGATCCCCCGAAATAGTTCAGTACAGAAAGCAGATCATTTGCAAGAAGTAACAATTTATTCGGCTGTGTTTACAATTTAGAATATGGTTGCTAGATATTTTGTAAGGCCACACAGACGGTTTGTATATTCCCCGCATTATTTAGGGCAGTGATCGTTTTATATTTTGTAGTTATATTTGTTTACACACACACCTAAATAGTCTACTAACAGTTACCTTCTTTACATGTAGACTACTTTGTTGGTTTCCGCCTTCTGTCAATATAGTGCAACTGCAGTGTCAGCCTTTCGCACTATACAATGGCTAGTCATACAACACCTCTGTGCAGGGCCTGTTTGTTGTCATTGTGTTCTAGACACATGATTGGCCACTGCTTTTGAGGGCGCTGGCTGGGTGATGTGAAGCAAACCCTGGGGAGCTCTTGACCATATATCCTCCAACTGTCAGGTCATGGCCCCAGGACAATGACTCCAGGGACGAAATTAAACCAACCGTGATGCTTTGCCTGTTCAAATATCAAACACAGAACCATTGTATTTTACGTACCTAGCCTACTGTATATGGGGCAGAATGGCTTCAGCCTTTAAAAAGATAAAAGACCGAAATTACAACAACATCCTTGTGCCAATGTGAACGTGGTGTATCCTTAAAATAAACTTGACTTGAAATAAACTGTTTTAATGAATCATTTAGATCTTAAAAAGTCGTACTCATAAAAGGTATATTTACAAAAGCACAGCTTTATATAGCAATCCCACGTTTACCCATTCATTTTCTTCATACACAAAATGTATATGAGCAGGTATTGGACTTTGTAGGCTCAAAGCGTGATTTTAATCTGTATGTGCTCATATACCCGTGAGATACACTACTGTATAAAGGTGAGGTATGCGTCTAAGAATTGAGTTGCTCAATTTTCTGATGCAAGTTTTAACCTCTTCTCAATGTTTTTTTTTTTTCATTCACTTCCTTAAAATTAATTAGGAGGAAGTTACAGCGCACTGATTTTGGGGAATATAGTCTAATCTGAAACTTGACACAAGTACACTAGAGAAACAAGTTAGCTTCCTTTAACAAACTACCTCACTTCAAACAGAATATTAGTCACAAACAGTAGGCTGCTATCAAGTATGAAAACTGCAGAATACTTTGAAACCTTTTTCAAAGAAATCCAAGTGAAGACAACCAACTGTGGAAACTGTAGTAGAATATATCTACGGCTACAGGAGCAAATCAATTTCCCTGCTTTTCCTTCGGGGAATACCAGGTTACCGGGTTGATTAAAAACTCCACAGCTACACAAGTCATTATTAAAGTGTGGAGGGAATTCTATTCTAAAGGCCTGGGATAACTGACATAAATGACTACCCCAGTATTGCTATTCATCAGCAATTCTTCTTCTTCAGCAGGCATTTGTACAGGGGACTCTGTTGCCTGGGACCTGCAACAATGCATGTTTGACTTCCAGACGGGCATCAAATCTCAGTCTTATCTGACTGTGATTTAAACCCAGTCTACCCCCTGAAGGAAGGTTTCTTTGCTCGGCTGCTACAGTCTCTTACAAAAGGGCAGTAGAGGATACAGACGTTTTGCTGCAATGAGTCTGCAATACTCACATAGCCACAGCAGTAGAACCTATTTGAGCAATTGGAAATCAAAAATAAGCCACACAAATGATGTTAGAATGTATCTGTTGCCAACATGGCTCTGATCCCTGCAGATTTGGTCCAGCTGTTTACACACAGTGCCAAACTGTGTGTAAATGTAAGTTATTTGGCTGCACATAATGTCACAGTGTCTTGAATAAAGGCACTGTGTGATAACATGGTAGGAAATGGAAATGTCATAGATATCTTATAATGTTTTGAGTTATAGGTTAGGCTATACAGTATAGCATTGAGATAGAAGCATAAAGGATAGGAAAACAATTGAATTTCACTAGACACTCAAATAATCTATTAAATACGGCAAAGAATGTCCTTATTTTAATGCCATTAAGACAGTCGCGTGGGCTTAACAAGCAAAACAGAGAGAAAATAATTATTGAGAGCGTGCAATATTGTCTGGTTGCCATTGTGCAACGTTCTTACGTAATTGCTCCAGCGCTCGGAGAGGCAGGGCTCTGTTCAACTGCCCGGGCTAGACTTGAGGCATCAACATGTAATTAATGGATGCATATTATCAAGCAGCTGTTGGTAAGATTTGTTTTACTGCCAGCAGGGCGGGGGCTGTCACAGCGAGGTAAGAGGAAGGACCAGCGAAGTTGTAAACAATCTTATCTGGCTGTAACCTCAATCGTGAGAAGTGGTTATGGCGTTGGCTGTTCCATTTTAAGACTGGCATGACCGTGCCAGCTGCAGCCCCAGGTGGGTAATTTCCTGCCCACTGCACACTGTGAGTAACAGTAGGCCTACAGAAAACAGAGGGGGAAAAATGCAGAATCGTGTGTCCCGCCTATTAAACATTGTTCAGCGATAAGAGAACAAAATACAGTCCCATGTGTCTGTCCAGTGTCGTACTGGCATCCATAACCCACAGAAAGACAGCCATTATGGTCAGTCAAGTCAGCAGAATGGGCAGCAGTGGAAAAATGACATCACATTTATTGGTAGTGCCGGAGGTGCGTAGTAGAAGCAGTGCAGACTATAGCTTTATGGGTGAATGGGTTTTAAATAGTTTTGGGAAAGAAGTCCTGCCCCCCAGAGACAAGCTAATTCAGTCTAGTCCCTACAAGCGTCCTCTAAATCATTTGACCAGCTTCCCTGACTCAGTGTCAGTCACCACAAATGACTCTTCCATTTCCCACCGTGAGGTTAAAAGGATGACCTCATCAGACCCGTTACTTATGTTGTAGCCTACAATGTTTTTCATTCCAGATTATATGAGAGTTCACATTATTTAGTAATTGGGTGAACTATTAGCTTAACTGACTTGTAAATAAAAGAGAGTTACTTAGTCTCTAGATGGACATTGCAGCTCTGCTGTATAGCAACAGAAAAATCACCTTTCTTTCAGACCTCTTTGGTTTTACTTTAGGCTACTTTGTAATGTAAAAACAAAAAACAAAATGCTCAAGACCAGTGGTTCTTAACCTTGTTGGATGTACTGAACCCCACCAGTTTCATATGCGCATTCACCGAACCCACCGAAG
>JAOEHI010012585.1:0-16715 GCA_025447815.1 Percopsis transmontana
GAAGCTCTCGATCTACCGGTCAATTTTTGTTCCTACCCTCACCTATGGTCATGAAGGCTGGGTCATGACCGAAAGAAAAAAAAATTGTTATGTGTTTTATTATACTATATACTTTATATATTTTGAAATTCCTTTACATGTGTTTTTATTTAAAACGAAATATTCTCTGCCATAGGCTTTCAATCTGTGCATGACGCACACATTAATACTTTCCAGAGCTTATTTCTGCGTTATTTAATGTTCCGTCTAAGTTATGTTATTAGTGCACCATATGACTTTTCATTTGAGAGGTGATGGTGGAATTAGTGTAATCTGGGGATCACACATGACCTCATTTTACCTCACTCTATGTTCAATGAAGGCACAGAAGCTTGTGGTATACTGTAGCTCTCTCTTACACACACACACACACACACACACAGATAGAACATTACCTTTTACTGTTTTAACTGTACACTTTAGACATACTGCTATATCTAGAGTGGATTATTTACAGGAATCATGATCTTTGGGTCATGTGTCTACTTTGTCACGTTTGACTAATCAGCAGTTGCAACAAATACCTTGTAACTCATTTAACTAGCTGTTTGCTGAACAGTATAAAAACCATCAAATCGTCTTAAATATTGCAAAATCATTCCACTAGGGTTCCTAGAGTACCAGAAAAAGCAACATTTTCATACTTTCATACTGTCCATTTTCCTTGGATGGTATGGCTTTGAGCAAGGTTTGGTGTTTTTATGATAGCCAAAAATCATTCAACTTGAAGTCTGAGTGTAAAACTTGATGATATGCTTGTCTGATTCACCTGGCTGATTTCTAGCATTGCAAAAACAATTAAGCAGTTCTACTGTAACAGTGAACTAATTGCAAACTAATAGCAGTTAGTGGCCAGACAGAAAGACTAACTGTCTAGGCCTGAGTTTGGACTTTGTTTTCCCGATGATGACCATTGAAAGTAATTACTGCATACTCTTCAGAAGCCACATGATGATTCATAAACAGATGTACAGAAAATATATTCTTGAATTGTTTAGCAGTTTTAGAAATGCTAGTTGCGTTATCCTTAAGGATACTATCTCGGCTTTACTCTACATTGCATTTGATGTAGCATTTTACATGTGCTTGACTTTACTTATACTTTACTAGTAGGCAGAGATGTACAGGCAGGGGTCAACAGCCAGGATATCCAAAAAACCAAGGCAGAGGTACAATAGGGCAAGGCAATAATTGTAAAGTCAGAAACACGACAGGCTAACAAGCATAAACACTAAGAGGTGAGGACACAAGGGAATCTAAGCAAAGAACTAACCAACACACAAGGAAAACACAGGTGCAACTAATAACCTAATTAAGGGTGAGGCTTTTCCACTGCATAGTACCGGCTCGACTCGACTCGCCTTTTTTGGTTTTCCATGAGTAGTTTCTGGTACCTGGTACGGTTTTTGGTATCACTTCCGTCGAGGTTTCAAGCTAACCTAAACACGGCCGTAGCTGCTAGTAGTTCCTCATAGGACGCTGATTGGTCCGAACTACTGGTGGTTCGGCCACAGGCGCATGAACTTGAAGCCTGGCAAGATGGATTCTCGCGATTGTGATTTTGCGAATCTAGCTGCCCTACAAGGTAACTCACAACCCCCACAAGGGGGTAAACTGAACACCCCAGATCAAGAGCCTGGTCTTTGGCCTGTACCCTCATTTCATCAGTTCAATGTGATCCAATTTTCAATATGATCAAATTCAGCTGAATTCAGTCTAGTCCAGGCCAGTTTTATTCTCCCATGTCCCCTCAGCTACCGGTCTACTCTGTCATTTCCCTACCCATACCCTCAGACCAGGTGCTTCTCCAAAACCCGGTGTTGTCCCCAACCTTCCAAAACTCATTGTCCCACAATGCCGCAGGGCCCTATAAACGGCCAGTGGCAGCGACAGAGATGGAGAGCCAAGGGAAAGTTCCAATTTAAAGATGTAAATCTTTAATGTGTGGTCGTCTCCGCGAAATGAAAGACGAGAGAGAAGGCACTAAAGCTGCAGTGACGGAAAGAGAGAAGGTGAAATAGGAGAGGAGGGTAGATAGGGGAGAGAGTGAGTGAGAGAGAGAAAGAGAAACAATAAATGAGAAAGATAGAGAATCGTGCCAAGAAATGAATTGAGCATAAATAAATGATGGGTGCGGTTGAATATAGAGATTCTGTTCTTCTCTGCGTCTTGGGTGATCCCATCCCAAGTGGACAGCTCTAAATATGTCAGTTCACACCTGGCATTAGAATGCGTCTCCACATGTCTCGAGTGACCACATATGGGAAAAAACACATCATCATTTCTGATTGTAAAGACCAAATGCATTGTTGTCTTTAACCAGTGGGGTGACAATGCACTTTCCGTGCCCAGTCTGCCGGAAATTAAAAGGATACAAACTGGGTCTATTCCAGGCAAATCAAATCGCCCAAGATGTTTGATGCATTCATAATATATCTCTATGGGCTTTTCGAAATTGTCAGACATCGTGGACAAAGCCAGCTTGCACGATTTAAATAAGTACGTACTTCCACTTCCACAGAGGATGTCAGGTGTCAGACACTGCTGACACCAAGACACTGCTAAAAGAATGTGGCCATATGCGGCCCAGACCACCTCCGAATGTTGTCTGAGCGATCAGATCTCAATGTGTCATTCACACCTGTACCTGTCCTTTCGGATCGTATCACCCAAGATGCATGTTAATGCCAGGTATGAACATGGCACTATTCTCGCTCTGCGACTTCTAGCCATGAAATCATTTTGCTTCTGATGTCTGATGTAATCTTCTAAACTCCAGCCAAAGAAAATGTACGTTTTTATGTTATGTTCATTGACACATTCATAAATTCAACAATGGGTCCAACATGATGCATTTGGAATAATAAATGGTCTTTTAAAGCTGAATAACAACTGCATAACATGAGCCCACTTGTATTTGCTAAATCAGTTATAAATGTCCTTCTATTCTTCTATTAACATCTGACTTACAACCATCCAGTCATTGTATGAAAACAAACTTCATTTAACACAAAGATGTTCGACAGTTCCGCTTAAAAAACTTTATGTGCTGACAAGTTATTGTGTGCGTGTGTGTGTGTGTGTGTGTGTGTGTATGTGTGTGTGTGTGTGTACTCTGCTCTTTTTCAGCACGTAGACACATGGTCCTTTGATGTGTTTGCACTAAACGATGCCAGCGGAGACCACGCACTGAAATTTATCTTCTATGAGCTCCTCACCAGATATGACTTAATCAATCGCTTCAAGGTACCACGCACCGCTCTCATTTCCTTTATCTGTTTTCCCAGTCGAGGGTGTGCACATTGAGGTGTGCCTGTGTGTGTGTGTGTGTGTGTGTCGTTGTCTTCTGCACACATGCGTGGCAACACAAGCGCTCGTGTGTTAATGTTCAAAGGAGTCTGATTTAACCAATTCCAAAGATGTTTTATTGGATTGAGGTCACTGTGGTTGTCTGCAGGGAAATTAAGGTGGTCATCAGTTTTCTGAGTGAACGGTAATGAAAACTCCTCTTCCCTTAGAGAAGTCCGAGAAGAAAAGGGATTTATCTCTTCTAGGAATCGGAGAGGGATTCTTCAGTGTGTGGGTTGTCTTAAACAAACAACAAGTTGGATAGTAATTTTACATTGTTCAACACATATTTGCCAGGATTCCCTTAGGTCAGGGAATTTTTTAGTTGTGTCATATTTAAATGTAAAGAATGTTGCCTAAAGGTCTTAAGTTTTCTACCATAGTCTAGCCTGTGTTTGACCCTATGGATATAAAGGTATGTTTTATGGAGTTAACTTCTCTGTTTTGATTGTCAGACCATTAAAGAAGGGAGGGTCGCACTTTCTGTTTGGATTCTGTCTCACTTCACTACTCCTTTAAATACACTTCTAAATAAATACATAAATAGAATGTCATGGTTATGTTTTTAACTTTGGTATGGTTACTCAACACTATTAGAATAGATACTGTATATAATACAGCAGATTAACATTTTTTTCATGAAGAGTTGTGGAAATGTAATGGAATTCCTACAACTGATACTGTAAGCTAGGCTCAGTTGTGCAATATTTCACTCGTCACACATCAGTTACTCATAGATAAGTGAGTTAGCTATTACTTTAGACATGAAAAACAGTGAACCGCACGTAAAAAGCAAGTAAAAATTAAATAAAAAATATGTAACCATCATTGGTGACATTTTGGATTCTACAGTGAGCCAGTCACAAACATATGCACTATTCTTTCAAAACACTTCTGTATGCCTCAAAAGTTCTGGTAAACATCGTAAACATACATATATAATATGTGTGAACTGGGTGTACGTTGAATTTCTCTGACATTAATAGACAACACAAAGTAGATGTATATTTATACACACTGTATATCTGTCATGAGAGACTCTGTATTTGTGTCTTATCAGATCCCTATCTCCGCCCTGGTGTCTTTTGTGGAGGCCTTGGAAGTGGGTTACAGCAAGCACAAAAACCCTTACCACAATCTAATGCACGCTGCGGATGTCGCGCAGACCGTCCATTATCTTCTGCTCAAGTCAGGCATGGTGGTAAGTATGTGTAATAAAGGATGCTAGGAATGATTCAAAATAACCCATAAACACTTGGGTTTCTGGGGGTGATATAGCGCAATCAAGGAGTGTATCTTTAAGGAATTTGTGTATTTTCTGTACAACAACATAGTGTAGCTCTCGCATGTTGAAATGTAACACATGATGTTTGACCGGCTGACCTCATAAGGTCCTTCTAAAACAAGCGCATGTTGTGTGCTTGCTAGGTTGTGCTTGCTAGGTTTTGCTCTTGTAATTGTACTGCAAATCACTTTGGAT
The DNA here is from genome assembly GCA_025447815.1 of Percopsis transmontana. Lineage (NCBI taxonomy): Eukaryota > Metazoa > Chordata > Actinopteri > Percopsiformes > Percopsidae > Percopsis > Percopsis transmontana. The sequence continues at coordinate 4,868 of JAOEHI010012585.1, forward strand.
AAAGGTGCTAAATGAACAAATTTTAAAAATGGTTTGCTAGCAAGCTTGTTTAGCGATCCTGGAGGTTGACATTAAATTATTTTCTGCTTTATAACATTCAAACACAGCTAAAAAAACAGAAGTAAAATAATATCATCCACCAAGCAACCCACCAAACTAATTTTATTTGGATATTATTCAACCTATATTTTAGTCTAATCTCAAGAGAGACCTGGCAAAGATAGTAGCATCAGCGCAAACATAAAATATATGTTTGCGCCTTCTCCTCCGAACACACAAGGCGGGAAACATTCTGGATCTTGTCTTCACCAGATCCTGCTCGGCCTCTAAACTATCAGTTACCCCCCTCCCGGTGTCCGATCATCACTTCGTCTCCTTCTCGCTCCACCTAAATCCTCTCTCAGCCCCTGCTACTTCAACTTGCATCACCTCTCGTCGCAACCTAAAATCTCTCTCTCCCTCATCCTTCTCTTCTGCAGTACTCTCCCTGCTACCGTCGACTGAACAATTCTTGCTCCTATCCCCAGACCAGGCTACTTCCACGCTCGTGTCCGCTCTAACATCTTCTCTTGACTCCTCTGTCCTCCACTTAATACCAATAGTGCGACCATCTCCCCCCACTCTGTGGCTATCGGAACCTCTACGCGCTTGTAGAACAAAGCTCAGAGCGGCTGAGAGGAAATGGAGAAAATCTGACCGGCACTTGGATCTCACAGCCTACCACCGCCTCCTCTCTGAATTTACCTTCTCAGTTTCTGTAGCCAAAGCCACTGCCGCTAACCCTTGGAAACTGTTTTCTGTATTTTCCTCCCTGCTCACACTGCCATTCCCACACTGCCTGTCGATAATTTAAACACTTTCTCTGCCCTCTCCACAGAAGATGTCAAAACATTTGTATCCAACCGGGCCACTACCTGCCCACCCGACCCTATCCCTACATCTCTTCTCCAATCCATCTCAAATGACATCCTACCCTTCCTCACCTCCCTGATCAATTCCTCCTTGAGCACAGGCTCAGTCCCCGCTGCCTTTAAAACAGCTAGAGTCAGACTGCTACTCAAGAAACCATCCCGGGACGCATCTGCACCTCAAAACTACAGACCGGTATCTCTCCTCTCTTTCCTATCCAAAACACTCAAACAGGCAGTCTCTGATCAACTGTTTTCCTACCTTTCACAACACAACCTCCTGGACCCTCACCAATCTGGGTTCAAAGCCACTGAAACCGCTCTTCTCATGGTGACAGAAACCCTGCACACTGCTAAAGCCTCCTCCCTCTCCTCAGTCCTCATTCTCCTAGACCTATCTGTAGCATTCACGGTAAACCACCAGGTCCTTCTATTGACCCTTGCTGAATTGGGCATTGCCAACTCGGCGCTCTCCTGGTTTGAGTCCTACCTGACAGATCTCTCCTATCGAGTTCCCTGGAATGGACACCTGTCCAAACCCTGCCCGTTCACCACTGGGGTTCCCGCAAGATCTCTAGGCTCTGTAATCTCTTCTCACGGATTCTCCTACCACTGTTATGCCAACGACACCCAACTCTACCTCTCATTCCACCCATCTGACACGCAGATCTCAACCAGAATCTCTAATTGTCTCGCTGACATCAGATGTCTTCGCATCACCTAAAGCTCAACCTTGAAAAGGCAGAGCTACTCTATCTCCCGGCAAAGAACTGCCCCCAAATGGACCTGTCCATTACCCTTGAGAACACCACAGTGTCCTCTTGTCCAACTGCAAAGAGCCTCGGAGTTGTCTCAGACAATCAACTGTCCTGCGCAGCCAACATTGCCGCAACAACCCGAGCCTACAGATTTGCCCTCTACAATATCAGAAGGATAAGGCCGTTCCTCACAAATGAAGCAGCATAGCTCCTAGTCCAAGCTGTAGTAATCTCACGTCTAGACTACTAAAACTCTCCGGACCGGATTACCGGTCTCTTCTACCAGACCCTTACAACAAATCCAAAATGCAGCAGCCCGTCTAGTATTCAACCAACCAAAGTTCTCCCTCGTAACCCCCATCTTCCGAGACCTTCACTGGCTCCCCGTTTCAGCCCGAATCCGATTCAAGACATTAGTGTTGGCCTACAAGGCAGCAAAAGGAACTGCCCCCCACTACTTCCAAGCTATGGTTAGATTCGAAGCCCCAGCCAGAGCACTTCGATCAACCGACCTCGGCTGGCAGGCTGGCACCTCCGTCGCTAAGGGCAGAGTGTAAAAGTCACGCAGCCCAGTCCAGACTCTTCTCAGTCCTGGCACCTGGCACCGCAATGGTGGAATGAGCTTCCTACAGCGGTCAGAACAGCAGAATCACTGCCAATCTTCCGCAAGAGACTTAAGACTCACCTTTTCAAAATCCATCTCGGTACCTCGGCCACCGATCTTTCTACCTCATAGCACTAATCCCACTCTAACAATCCTTATTCTATCCTCATTTCCTCCCTTTATTTAAAATAAGAATATTAAGCACTTTGCCGTTAGCACTTATTGACTGTTTGAAGAGTGAATGAGTAATGTGGTGCAAATGCATAAGTGAAGTAACCTTGTTATTTGATGCTGTCCTTATTCTAGGAGAATGTTATCTGCAAAAACTGGTGGTTAACCAGTTCAACTGTTGACAAATTTGTACTAATTGTAAGTCGCTTTGGATAAAAGCGTCTGCTAAATGCCGTAAATGTAAATGTAAATACAGACAAACAATGAAACCCCAACAAATAAATTAAATAAATGAAAAAGACAAGTCATAAGTTCAGAAATATGTGTCAAATATGTGAAAAATCTAACAATAACATTAACAAGTGCAATTTCCTTTACTGGAGTAAAGCTCTCCAGATTTTTAATAATCTGTCTAGACTGCTTATTCCCTTGATAGCTATCAGTCCAAAAGTTAAGATGTGCAAAAGTTAAGGTGTGTAAATGATACAATAGCTGAATGTTATTGGTCAGAATGCCCCATTGGTCGTAATGATTGTGCCGCTCCTGTCTTAATGTTGGGCAGCTGCCAAAAATAACAGCTTGTTTTAAGCTATTAACAAGCATGCAGACATCCTTCTTATCCCACAGGGCAGGCTGTACGCCTGTAAAGATGTCATTTTGTTTCATGCAACTATAATTATTAACCAATAACACAAGAGACACAACTGAAAAACATAACAGCTTGACCCAACTAAGACCTGCCCATAACAATTCAATTTTTGCACACATAAATACCTGGGCATATAAACACATGAAAGGTCTAGAAGTGGGTTATGTAAGCCTTTTAAAAACTCAAAATCATTACTCTATAATGCAGTTAATGTCCGGCAGTCAAATAAATTAAAATCTTAAAAAATGGAATAACAAGCTGTGTTAGTGAAGCAATATAGCAAGTCAGTGCGGATTATAATGATGTCTCTGTGTCTAGTGAAAATCGCCTCTGTGAAATAGGCTGTCTGAATCTATCACTTTCGCTTAACCTTATGGTGCATCAAAGACAAGCTTTTAAATGGCCTTTGTCTCAGTGACACACAAACCACATTTCCCCTACTTTAACACTCTTTGCACCTTTTTCTTCCTCATAGCACTGGCTGACTGAGCTGGAGATCTTTGCTATGATTTTTGCAGCTGCGATCCATGACTTTGAACACACTGGAACTACAAATAACTTCCATATTCAGACCAGGTAATGTCTTTCAACAGGCTTTTCCAAAATGATGAATTAATGGGGCTAGTGAGAGGGCCTAACCTTCGACATAATGCATTCTGAGCAGTAGACGAAATGTCAGCTTAACTCAAATGCCACAAGAAAATGAGAAAAGTTGTTTGATTACATTCACTTTTAAACCGTTATAAGATCCCTATTGCTAACCTTGTTTTGCGAAGTTCTTATAAATTTAAAAAATAAATATATTATACTGTAAGATATACAAAGATTTGTTTACTGCATCGTAAGACACTGAACTACTTATAATTGTTACTCAGGTCAGACACAGCAATCTTGTACAACGACCGCGCTGTCCTGGAAAATCACCATGTGAGTGCTGCCTACCGCCTCCTACAGGACGATGATGAAATGAACATTCTGTACAATCTGTCCAAAGATGACTGGAGGTGAGAGATGTTCACATGGTTTTTCAACACACATTCTCTGTGTGGTCTTTTTTTACTGTACATCAAAGAGCAACAGTGAATTTAGACGTTAAAACAATATATCTATTTATTAATATAAGTTGACCTTTTATTTGAGTGTATACCTTGACATATATGTAGAAACACCATGTGAATGAAAGATTTCCATGACATTTTGATAGAAAACAGTTCTTTCAACTTTAACTAATTCAATAATATTTAATGATGACATTTATTTAATGATGATGATGCTACTTGAGAGCTATGGAGAAAAAAAGCACAATATTTTAAATTTAGTAAAACATTTTCTATAGATTAATACATTTTCCATAAACATTGGCACATTTGTTTGTGGTTGTATTTAGCTTACAGTAAATGGTTAATTAAACCTAATACAGAAGTGCCTGTGCATATAGCTCATTACACATTTAAGTCAGTTGATTATTACTGTTCACCCATTCCCTGTCTCATCTAGAGAGTTACGAGCCCTAGTGGTGGAGATGGTGTTGGCCACAGACATGTCCTGTCACTTCCAACAGATTAAAGCTATGAAGAACTTCCTACAACAACCCGAGGCGTGAGTGCTCTATTAACATGTTGTACAATTAACATTCATGTGATTTATCACTAGTAAATTCACCATATCAACATTCATTCTAATATATCTCCTTCTCTGTACTGAGTTGAAGATGGGTAGAGCTATGCTGTACATTTGTTACTGTTAGTAAACTGCATAAACTTCATAGAACAATTCATAAAGAAGCGTCAGCAGGGTCTGTAAATGCCGCGTTTGAGAAATGGGTGGTGGTGTAAACAGCTAAATTAGTTGTAGTAATAATGTGTTAATAGTAATGTTATTAATAGTTTATGAAATGTGATGTTAATAATAATATTGAGTAATACTGATATTATATGTGCAACTACTATTTTAATTAAATCGTTTGTTTAATGTTGATTGAATGAGTCATTCAATAGGCTACACATGATGAAACTGATGATAATAATTTAAAACTTTGTGCATGTCAGTTACTGATTGATAGCTGATCTCCAAGTCTTGTGCTCTGTTTTCCATCGCGTGTAGGATCGACAAGCCCAAGGCTTTATCCTTGCTCCTCCACACAGCTGACATCAGCCACCCGGCCAAGCATTGGGACCTCCACCACCGCTGGACCTCGTCTCTCCTGGAGGAGTTCTTCAGACAGGTAGACACTGTTCAGCCCAGCCTAGCAGTAGCCTAGCAAGAAAAGCTAACATAGGTATTTGTTTTTAAACCTACCAACTCACCACGAGACATTTCAACAAAATATATATTTTGTAATAGTTACAAATAATAATAGTAACAGTAGCCCAACAAAGTGTATATCAAAACTGTCAGATAGTCTTCCGTTACCAAGAGCCTAATAAATTCTTTCCTCATTTGTGAGAAAATGAAATTAGAGCGTCTGGGTGCTTCCTAGAAGTGTAGTCGTAATCTGGGTGTGATTTCTAGACGGGCCGCTATAGAGGTTGACTAATCACCGTAATAGAAATGTCAGGTGCTGCTAATCATCTTTTAACTTTCAACATTCTGCATTGAAATGGTTGATGCCACATAACCATTTAGGTGTCCACAACCAATTAGTAGAAATTAGTAGAAATTGAAATTGAAGCAAGGTCTATTTGTATTTGATTTAATATGTAATATTCACAGACATTGCACCGACATAACTGAAATAAATGATTTATGACTTTTTGCCAAGGGAAAATTCAGTTAAAGACAAACAGATTATTTGATTAATCAAACTCACATTACTACAATAAAGTCCATGCGCTCACTTTTGAGTAAAATAAATGTACCTTTTTTTCCAGCCACATTTGGGTTCTAATCTGTCTCTAAAATATACTTATTTTGCTATTTGAAAGGTTTCCTGGTTCAATATTACTTTACATTTCTTTCTTTGTTAAACTGAGGTCTTTTCTCAGGAGTACCGAGAACCATTTGGCAGTTCATAGTGTTAACAAAGCACAGTTGAATAGAACAGAAGCAGTTGATGTTGGCTGAGGTGTAGCAGACCTTATAATCTGGTTCATTTGTATGTTGACGGTCACACACACACATGTTTTTCATGGCAGAAATTGGCAGATTAGTACAGCTGGTAAAGCTGACCCAGGCTGGCCTGGAAGGAAGCTATGTTTCTGGTAGATTTCCCTTTTGTTTCACCTACTACAAAGGGGAAACAAAAAACAGATTTCAGTCATGTAGGGTCTGTACATGCCCAGATGTTCTTGAGAAAAGATTTACATGAACTGAAATTCCATGTGTTTCCAGGGAGATAAAGAAGCAGACCTGGGTCTTCCCTTTTCTCCTCTCTGCGATCGCAAGTCTACCATGGTGGCCCAGTCCCAGATTGGTAAGATAACTAAACAGCAGTTTGAGTTTTTAGCCCTGCATTCTTTGTGTTGGGACATTTGGAGTTTTCATACAGCCATATATACAATTTTGTATCATTCCATGATTACGTTTTTTTTTTAAACCTCCCATTTTGGGCAGGGTATTTCTTTTAGCATGTAACGTTTACATGCATAATACCAGAGCAGAAATAGTGTTTTCCCTACCTTCACCATGAAATCCCTCAGTTTAGAGGACCTTTATTCAGAAGAAGCTGCACCAGTGTGTGAAGGAACATCTGAGGGAAACCCATAATGCACTGCAACTGCTGGTAGGACTGGTTTGGCGTTTCACTTTGAAGTATATTTTCAGTTGCTTGTGCCAGCTAAAAGAAAGAGTTAGCATATTAGCCAAAGGGGTCACTTATAAAGTCTCTTCCCTTACTGTACACCTGTAAGTCAGGAGTCGTGCCTAGGGAGAGCGCGCGCCCCTCCCTTTCAACGCGGGTGTACTTTCCACCGGCCAGCAGCTCTCCACATTCCCCCATCTTTCACACTGGACTCTTATGTGTGCCTGTGGGGAGAATATACGTATATGTGGGGTGGCTGAGGGAATGGGTTGTTGGTGATTGTTGTTGTAGATCCTACTGTGAGCCAGAGGCTATCGCATTTGAAAATGGTTGCAAATGTGATCATTTTTAAAATGGATAAAATTGAATACGGTCGTATTGGTGTGAGTGCATAATGTTCAGGTTGTTTTAGTACCTGGCTGGCACATGTACACCGTTACGAGAGTAGCTACAAACACACATCAAACAACAAATATGTTACAATTTAGAACTTCCTCACAGAACCCACAACTTGACGGGGAAAGCCAGGATAAAAAACACACTGGCTTACCTGCTGGCTGCTACTATTCCTACAAAAGGCGGAGTCTGCTGTCGCGACTCATGATGCTACATTTCAAATCCCAACGATTTCTCCAAGCCCATGGAGCAGGCATGCTTTTTGAGTTTTCAGGGACCTGTTTTTGCTTGCCACTTGTATTATATTATATATGAAAATATAGTACCAAATGTACCCCTGTACCCACCTGTGTAGGGGCTTTGTACAGGGGCTTTAAGACACACATTAGATACACATATTTAGACCTAATCTGTTCTGCCAGACATTGGCTCTCGTCTAAAGAAAACATGTAGTCAGTCACATTTCCTGTTGCAGGGTTTATCGACTTCATAGTGGAGCCAACCTTCACAGTGCTGACGGACATGACAGAGAAAATTGTGACGCCCCTCATTGATGAGGCGTCTCTCTCTGGACTGGCTGGCTTTAGACGCTCCAGGTGACCAAAAGTTGACATGCATGCTAGTTATTATGTGTGGTGTCTACTGGTTTTGAATGGGTGACTATATGTGACTCTATCTGAGATAATACTGAGCTTCACAGCTACCACTTTTACAGCAGGCATCATTTTTAGAAGTCAGTCATGCATTGGGCTTTCCAAACCTTGTATAAAGCTGTCTCTCAAAAATACCTTTCATTATTCTGAAGAGCGTTATCCCAAAATGAAGCATTCCGAATTTTTGTGTATTTGTTGACAGGTAAAAAATATGAATTGATGATTCAGAGGGTTCATGGGTTGAGGAAATGCCATGACATGAGTTCAGGAAACCACATTTATTTAAAAAAAACTGCATTGGCATTCATTGAATTAGTAAGCCATTGTTTGAGTTTGCTGTAGACTTGTTCCTCTGTGAATTCATGTCATGTATGAGAAAAATATAACCTGACAGAAACATACTAAATACATATATACATTTCAAAAGGAATGCACACACATACAAAGCCATTCTGACTAAGCTGGCTACCTTTCCCTAGACAGATTAAAAGTACATATTTAGCATTAATCTCTCTACGGGAGGTTCTGCTCTAAATTAAAGTAGCCAAAACATTAAATCCCTAGCAGCATCTTATATTGCCTGCCACACATCTATGGCAAAAGCAGAACTGTGGTGACTGTACATTTTGTTGTTGTTCATGTTCAAATCTCACTCTAGAAACGTATAACTTATGTAAACTCATAAAGAATGCATGCAAACACACACAGCAAGCATACAGAAATGAGTTTGGCGGCGCTAAAATACCAGCAAGGAGTGTTCCTTTAATTAATTGTTAGTTCAGCGTTTACAAATGATGACCAATTGCTACCTTATATTTTGATCATAGCAGCCGAACGATATCCTATTCCAAATGCAATAACGTGGTTAACCAAGGTGTTGGCTACCAGAAAAATTACTAATGACTTATTTGCCTGACAGTCTGAATAGCATTAGCGACGGGAAGCCCTCCAGCGTAAAGAGTACCGGCTCTGAGGGAAGCGTTACCATCAACTGTTCCCTGCACACAGTTGATTTCAAATGCTTCAAGGCCACCTGGAACGAGGAAGTCCATCAGAACAGAGAGAAGTGGAAGGCTCAGGCCTCCAAAGGTAGATACTGAAAACACCATGGGGGAGAGGTGGATGAGATTATATCAGTCTTGTTTTTGTTTTTATTTAGTTCATCTTTTTATTTTCAATAAAGAGTGTATGCTATTTTCACAAAAAGCTTTTTATGGTTAGATAGATAGATAGATAGATATTGTATATACAGTATACATTAAGTTATTATTCATATTATTTATTGTTTATTAGTGTTATTATTATTAATACAACATAATACTCAGACCTGGAGGAGAAAGCCAAGAAAGAGGTGGAGGAGAAGCCCAGCCAGGGCGAGGAGAAGGAGAAGAAAGAAGAGAGAGACTCAGGGGGCAGTGACAAGATGGACGAGCAAGGAGCAGAGAAGAATGCGGACAAGGGGAAAGAACAGCAAGCGGAGGAAGGCAAGAAGGAGCAGGTAGCAAAGCAGACCGCAGAGGAGCAGGGGGGCAGGGACCCAGGAGGGCCCACGGACCCCGAGGCAGAACCTGGTCCAAAACGCACAGAGGCCGAGGGGCCCGACAGCAAGAGCAACACAGAGAACAAGCAGCAAGACCAGAACGGTACGTAGTACTAGCGTTCTATCACTGCACGTAGAATCCTGCTGAGAACTGGATGTAGACCTGACTAAAAAGGCTTTTTTCAGCATTTCACAATACAAATAAACATAATCTTATACTGCATTTTACTTTAATGTGTATTAAAAGCTTTCACTTGGTGTTTTACAGTGTACAATTCTGCTATGTTTTATTGTGAATGAGCGCCCTCAACTGGCACCAAACGCACAGCACATCACAAGCTCTAAGAAATTGTAATGTTGACAATGGAAGATTTGAGGTTTATGTATTTATTTAATTTATCTTTTTTAATATGTAACTTTAATGTTTAATGTTCAATGATGCCCAGATTAATTATTGAGTGGTTCAAATGCTTGACAACCTGCCACATGTTTAAAGAAAAACTGTCAAATGTATCGCTTTAGTATGTTGAATGTCTTTAATGAATTAATGAAGAATATTTTTGTATAATCTTTTATATATATTCTACAATATTTCTCCATCAATTGAATCACTTCTAGGAGAAATACTAGATCAAATGTCATGTATGTCAAATATGGTCACTATCAACAAATACTTAAAGGTTTACTAAGTCATATTTACAATCATGGAGATGCAATCTGATTTCAAAGAAAAACAAGCTGACTCTACCCTGCAGTGCAGATTAGAACATTTGACGCAAGCTTTAGGGGAGGAGCTAAATTTCTATCACTCCAAAAACAAAACCCAATAGAAAAAGCTATAGAATAGTAAATGCCGACTGAATTTGATATACAGTAAGTTTATTCCACAAACATATCTTTAAAATTTAGAGTTCCACATAGGCTACATTGAGATGGAAATCTTACTCAGTATACCTTTAAGCTTAGTGTTTCAAGCTTCCTGCTTGGGTTTTGGAGCTTCCCAGGTCTTTTTGTGGTTGTAGGGGTCCTGTTTTTGGTGACACGGTTGTTTTTGACTCTCAGTGTCAGGGGATTCTAACTCCTCAACTTCCCCTGAGAGTGAGACAGAGACCTCATCGAACGGTAAAATCAGGATTCACTGCATTTCTACACACAGGCTAGAAATCTGGCACATATTTACACTGGATGCAATTGGAGTATTTCATTAAAAAGAAGAACCAAAATGAAAACATTTGCCTGGATAAATGCTGTTTTTGCTGTTATAAGTAGAGTCAGTGCTGAATACTAATTGATCTGCGCTACTATTTGCTCAGAATGGCTTGATAAAAGGATATTATCCATCAAGATTGTACACAGCTAGCTTCATAAATGCCTGTGGCAATGTATGCCAGTGTGACTATGGCTCAAACACAGATGCATGTGCCTCTTATCAAACACCCTTCACCCGTTCTCCACTTCATAAAAGCATCTTCCTGTTATCTAGCCTGTAATCAAGGTAACTTTGTTTCTCAGAGATTCTCATGCCTCATCTGCCTTTAATCCCCTGATTTCCCCCCCTAAATACAGTATCTTTGTCACTCTAATTCCTTGTTTTCTGTCACAGTGCACCATGACTCACTGCTACTAGGGTGACCACATTTAACAAGCCCGGGACAACAAAAGCATTTTGTGGGACCATACTGTATGCTGGAACAAAATATGTCCAGGTTAAACAATGTAGCATAAATGGGCTATATTAAAGGCACGCCCTGATTTGTGTCCAACACTCTGAGCTTGAAACCACCATTACCTCCTAGGCTCACCTGTCTTAAAGAATGCAGGACATATAGAACGTTGGGGCTTGCTGGATATGTGGTTACCCTAACAGTTAACCACCTGGCAGCTGCATGCTTTGTACCCTCAACAAATGTGAACACATATACTGTACGATAGCATGTTTGTTCCTGTGGACCCATGGTACTCCCACTGCTGTTATAATTGTGCCATAACCATTCATTTCCAAGCCTTCCATCTCCCCTCGTAGTCCAATGCAGCCTGCAAACTGATGTGCCAAAACACGAAGAATCTTAGTTTCATTACCTGAGTTTACGCTGCATTGGCCCCAGTAATACTGTACATATGTCTTCTCCAACACTCTGAAATTGAATTGAGGTTTTCATCATCAGTCAACAGATCAGAAATAGATACTGTAGACCTCCACTGTTAGTAATATTATTGAGACCTGGACCAATGCAGCACAGCTCAGGATGCACTACACCAGTGGTTATTTGAGCCCCCGCGACCCATATAGCATAAAACCCTATATCATAACAATATACACATATAAACACCGTTGGGTAAAGAATTCATGTAGATTTTATAAAAATAGATGAAGAATAAATCATCTAGTGACAACAACCCACAGGGGGGGGGGGGGGGGGGGGGGGGGGG